>CAEGAF010092182.1:0-13968 GCA_903067075.1 Micropoecilia bifurca | reverse complement strand
TTTACCTGGTGTATAGGAAACCTGCAGAAGTTTGGTTGAGTGAAGAACTGGAGAGGAGAACTGCGGCTGATCCGAGGCGGCTAGAGGAACGTATCAACATGGCGACGCTAGCTTTAGCATGATGGAGGAGGAATCCTGCAACTCATGTGGCGGAGTTCTAACCAGAATTGAACTCGCAAAGCAACCTAGACTGAGAGGACGTCGGCTGAGCGAGCAGGTCAGAGTCCCTGTTATTGTTTAAAGGGGAGAAGAGGATTGTCGTAGCGACATCGCACCAAGATTCATCAGGCCTGCAACGAAACCTTTAACCGGTACCGGACAGTGTGTGGAATGTGGAATGGATGGATGGATGGATGGATGGACAGATGGATGGATCCTGGCCATAATGCTTCCTTATACAACTACCAGAAGAGATGATTGAAATAAAGGCACTTTTTGAAAGTATTTTCTGTAATTTTATTATAGAAATTGAGGACGGGAGGAATTGATTAAAATTACCTTTCATATGAAAAAAAATATTTTAAGTCATATCATCCAGCCTTATTCAGTAGTTTGAATTACATTACTAAGTGCATATTACTTAATATTCACATTTCTTTGCTGGTATTACTTAAAAGCCAATTTTAATATCTGATCTACATGCAAATACTTGCATGTCCAGGCAAACCTGAGAAAAGGGGAACAAAGGTTTGTGAAATGCAGAGTATTACAAAAGAGATTCGATTGTACTTTAAGTATAAATAGGATAACAAAATGAACAGTTACTCAGACATCAGACTTGTTTGCCTTTACTGGTGAAGAAAACATGCCACTATAGAGGAGAGAGGAGGACCAGCTCAGCTCAGTCCAGCATCACTGCAGTGTCAGGGTAGCCAATAAAGTCGAGGTAGATTTTTGCGTATCTGGTCCTCCGGTTCCACATCCTAATTTAACTGAGTACTGTAAATAAAAAGTTGGTCCATTCTGTGCTGATCCAGCTGACCGTGGACTGATGGACACCATACCAGTCAAAAGGTCCAAGTGCTAGGATCCAAGGGAAAGGTAATTGGTAGACGGGCTACCTGTGTGGTTTGAATCGTGTTGCTCGGTGTTGGTAGAACAGAAAGATGGAATAATTTTCCGGCTGAAGCGTTGCTGCCCTCGGCTGTTCTTAAATTACCTCGCTGTCCGACTGCATGTTAAGTGTATTTTATATTAATTGTCATATAAACAAAAACTAAGGAGTTGCCTAAAAATAATTTCATACTCTGTATAACACAAATGCATACATCAACACACACATTGACTTACTTACCTTGTGCCGAATCGGTGCCTCTGTTCTCAGCCTGTTCCTGCAGCAGTGTACTTCCTCCCGCATTATTTTCCACTAACAAATTATTCCACTGAACAAAGCAGGTACAGCTTCCTTTCAACTTCCGTCTTCCCATTTCTGACTCTGGATTTCCAATATCCTCTAGCTTTGAAATAGCAGGCAGCTACAAACCATGTGTTAGCTTTAGCAGCTAAATTAAAAAAGCGCTGGACTTTATCAGCTAATTACTGGACACAACGGCACACAACAAAACTCAGTAGTTGTACCAGTAAGATATTTAAACATTTGGATCTTGTTCATGGTACAGCTTTTGCAGAGATGGCTAAAAACAGTAGGAGCAAGCGGTACCCGGAAGCGATCTATGTGGCGAAAATGTAAACGGGAGTACATCACCACTATTCTTGGCATATAGGCTATTATTTAACCATCCAGAAGAAGAAAAGTCACATTTCTCTGTTGCATCATCCTATCCATGTCTCTGATCTTGCCTTAACAGATGTAGGCACGCTGCCAAAGACTTCCTGTTTTTATGTTTGTTTGTTTTGTTTTTTTCCTCTCAAGTTTTCCAGGAATAGGTCACTGAGGTTAATTCTGCAGTTATCAGTGTAAATAACTTTCTTTGATGTGCATTGCTTAATATTTGTTTCATAAAGTGAACTGAGCCAAACTGAATGTAATATAATTTAAAATGTTTGTACTTATTTAAAATTCAAAATGAAGCCATTCTTATGGGTCTAGATTGTAAATCATGTGAATGCATTTATTAAAAGACAAATTCATAATCTGGAAAAGTGTTCAAGAAGTTTATTTTTAAAATAATTATTTTTCTGCTATTTTTTTTCTAAATAAATAATTTGTCAAGTCTCTCCTTGCTCTCCTGAGGCCTTCTGTCTTCTTCTTCTCTTTGTAATTGCATATCTTCTTTTATCAGTTCAAGAAGCTCCAAGCTTTTGCTTCACCTCTTCTGGTCTCTTTTAATAACACCACCTTCCCCTTCCTCTTGAATTTTTGGCCCCTGTGAACAAGTGGCTGTTTTGGCCTCTGATGGAAATGAAATTTCCTATCTGCTCCTTGGTCCCTAAAACAAATGAGCAAATTAGGGTAAAGTGATATGTCTTGATTAACATTGATACTACCAATTGTGTTTCTTGGCTACCAGGTTTATGTGTAGATATGTTTATATATTTCTGTGAAAATACCAAAATATCACAAGTGCTTTGTTTTATACTGAGATTTACTTACATTTCAACGTTAACTTTTTATCGCGTTTGGTAGAGAAAGCTGTTCAAAAATAATAATAAAATAAATAATATACAATATTATAAATTGTAGGACAGTTCTACAACAAAGAATAAC
This sequence comes from Micropoecilia bifurca, assembly GCA_903067075.1. Taxonomy (NCBI): domain Eukaryota; kingdom Metazoa; phylum Chordata; class Actinopteri; order Cyprinodontiformes; family Poeciliidae; genus Micropoecilia; species Micropoecilia bifurca. The sequence continues at coordinate 11,300 of CAEGAF010092182.1, read as the reverse complement.
GGAGGAGATTTATTCATTATCAAATACAACCTTCAGCTCTCAGTAAAGACAGTACAGTTATATCTTAGCTAAAAATATAACAACACGCTTTTATGGGAGTTAAGGATTATAACATGCTAACCAAAATGATTTTGTGAGGAATTTTTTTTTTCAATATAACATACATTAAGCGCGCTTAATAATATCTGTTTGTCTTGTATTCATCAGTGAAAAGCCAATTGGATTTTCAAAACAATGTGTCCTGAGTCGTGTTTCTTCAATTCCCATGCCAGCTGATAACTGTCAAGCTGAGTTGGATAGTAATGTAACGGTAAAAGAGAGGTTAGGCTAACATTAACATTTTGGCTAATTTTAGCTTATACACCAGTTTTAACCTACTGAATGGATTAAGTCTACGTTAGTCAACATGCTTGAAATTCTCCACGTGCCATTAATGTTATTTTAGCTAAGTTTACCATTGATGCAAATGTTTATTATCAGAACACTGGGTTCCAACCGACTGGCACACCTTGGCAGGCCCTGGTTAAATTTCTTCAGAAATATTCTAGTTATGCTGTGCTGTTTGTCTTAACACACCCACGTTGACCCAAGTATTAATCCGTCTCCATCCAGATGTCCATATGCAGATGATCGCTACCTCTCCACACTGGTTCCAGTGGGTCCTTCATCTGGTCTGGAATTTCCAACTCACTACCGACGTTTCATTTTCAAAATGTTTACCTTTGTGGACACCAATTCAATGGAACCCCTAAAAGAATATGTAATGAATGCAGCACTCTGACAAAAACAACCACTGCTATTATGTATTGTTATTTCTAATAATGTTTTTCTTCTTCAGGTGTACATTCATTGTAGCACAGCTGTGTGCGTTCCAAAACATGGTGTAAGCTGTGAGCCATTATGTCACACTATCGGAAGTAAGTGATTAATTTAAAAACCTACAAAAATATAATGATCAGTAGACACCCAGATGTGACCACAGCTTTCATGTTGTTGTGCAGAGAGAGACACCAAGGCTGCAGAGGAGAGGAAGGTTGACCCAAAGGTTGTGGTTTCATCTGGACAAGTGATTATGACTGCCCTTCATGGGGTGAGCAGATACAACCTCAGCAATTCAACTGGGAACATTTAGAAAAAAAACACTTTATAAATGAATGCAGTTGTTGAACTGTAAGAAAAAATAAGTAACTATGTATTTCTAAGTACATAGGTACACAATATATAACCAGCAGTTGATTCAGTTTTGAAGATAGGATGATTGGTTTATGTTAGTCCTTCATATAAAAGATGTTAACTTGACAACTGTGATGTTTGCACGCTTATAAAGAAATACATTGAATTGGAGTCGATGTCGCTGTACTAGTCGAGTCATACGAAATGCTTCTCATACAGCAATGCGTGGTTACAATCTGTCTCTGGATGTTATCCATTCTCACACGTGCGCACTTGCATCTCAGTCTTTTCTCTGGTACGTTCACTGACAGTCTGTAACATAAATGTATAAGCACTGCTGTGTACATTACAACATCTTTTAAATTGTATTTAATGGTTTCATTCATTGTACAAATTTGAATTGTATGAATTTTCCAAATATGCCACGCCTGGAAAAATCAAACTGCATCGCAGGAGCACCCAAAGTTTAAAAAGTAATAGTTTAAGACTTTTGTTGACAAACTGCATGAATTAAAATGTAAAACAAATAAAAATTTACTCGCTTGTAATATTGGTGAATAAAAACAGGTTAATGATATTTATGCTAAAATTTGCCTTGATAAAGATATGATTTTTTTATCTATTTATATGCAAAACATAATAATTTCTATGTGTGTTATGGGAATCTAGATCACAAATATGTTTATGAGCTCACATGTACGAGATCAAGTCATAACAAACCTGAGACTTTCACAGAAAGCTGGATTTACAGAGTTTAAATTACACATGGGTGGACTCTTTACGAATTATGTGACTTCTAAAAGAAATGAATTGCAGTGGGTTTTATTTTTGAGCATACAGTTAATTGACATGAGCCCCACACTTTTTAGACTTTAATTTGAAAACCACTCTTTTTCTTTCACTTCACAATCATGCACTACTTTGAGGTGGTCCAACCCTTAAAATCTATGTATAATACATTGATATTTGTAAATCTAATGAAACAAAATGTAACAAAAGTTGAAAACAGAAGAGTTGCTACGAAAGTTTTATAAATACATTGAAAAAAACTATTTCACATGTAAGTTAGAGGCCGGGGGATCAATATTCTTGTTACTGTGACTGAACAAAATAAACATTTAGGAGCAAACAAAACCCGCGGATCTGACTTTTAAAAGGTTACTGTGACCCAAAGAGTCAACAGAAGACACTGGGACAGATCAAGGACAGTCAGAGGTGGCTTTCTGCCCAGGTCAGAGGGCCACAAAGATAAATAATAAATGTAACTGTTGCATACTGAAGGTTTTTTCAGTAACTTAATCATATATCAAGTTAACTGAAAAGGCTAATGTTTCTGGTTCTTACAGATTTCATTTGGTTTGCAATTTTACATTTAACCTCTCAGTGCACAGAACAAACTTTAAAGACAAGTTGAGATTCAAAAAGCATTTATTTAATGTAGGAAAACATACAAAACAGCATTTCCAAAGTAATTTGGCTTGAGAACCATCTTAGGCTAAAACAGAAGTGAAGAGCACAATATACAGACTGGTCAAACAAGAATGTAAGTGTCAAACAAGAATCTAATCTACGATGATTTGGTCACTTCAAATTTTCATCCACACACCCTATCCTATCTTAATTATTATCAGATTAGCTCTAAATATTTCAGAATAATTACAAATAATTTTTTTTTGATAGAATTGGATACATTGGCTGGTGGTATGCATTTGATTGTGTGGTGAAGGACGAAACGGAAGACGGAGGAAGAAGGGTGGCGCTTCGTATGCAGGAGCATTAACTTTGTTTTCTGATGTTAATAGCAAACTGTAAGCCTGGTAGGTGAATGGTTTTTAGCAAGCAGAAATTGTGCTGCAGGAAAAAAAATTATGTATCCAAGTATTGTTTTAGGGGGCTTCAAAAATGGTTTATAAAAACATACTTTCTTTATAAACACATTTTTTAAATAATTCACTGTTATGCACTAAGTACAAGTGAATTGTTATAATGAATCAGTATAATGCTACCAGATGACCAATTTACTGCAACTAATACATGAGTTCTGAATTACTGAAGAAATGAAATCTCATTCCACATATTAAAACATAAATTTTTTTAGTGGAACTTAAATCATTTCAATTATATATATATATATATATCTAAAATAAAGAAAATTACTTCCATATTTTCATTTGAAAAACTTTGAAGCTTTATTTTACAAGAACAAAAGGAAAGCATACAAATAAGAAAAGATTTAATTACAAAAAGTCCTTTGCACAGCAATAAACTGCATTTATTGTAATAATGATAACAATAATAAAATGTCTAAAACAACAATCTTCTACATAGGTGAGAATATTACCACAAGAAAGCCATACATCTGAGAAGCATGCACATTGAAATGGAAGACAACAAAATGTTCAAGTTAAACACAATAAACCAACCCATAAAAATCTATATTAAAAAAGTTGACTTTATCTAGAATGTCCTTGATCAGATTTATCTGATCATTTGTCAGTACGTGTGTTCATCCTAAGAGGAATAATCAGAAATCAGACTCGGAGTGTTTCTAATATTTACCTGCTGAATTATTTCCAGATGAAAGTAAACAACTCCTTATAAGGCACAGATCATCATCGATTGTCTTGAATCAGAAGGAATGTGAACAGGTGTGCTGTATTGCTTTCTTTTTATGTACAAATTCTGAAAACATAATTAAACAATTGTGGAATTTTATCTCTAGTTACATAAAAATAACACAAAAACAACAACATAACTTGCAAACTGCAGCTCTAAGTCCTTAGTTGCTTTTTTTTCTCCCGCTTACAAATGTAAAAACATCAACAGGAGTGTGAGCTGTGTGTCCAGTCTCCTCTGCTCCATGTCAGTCTGACTTGTCTTTCTTTTTGCTGCCTCCCAGAGGAACTTTGTTGACTACTGCAGACCCGACCGCGGTCACGCCGCCGGCCACGGCGCACACTCCCCCCTTCACCAGCCCCACTCCCATTACAGGCACGGCAGCTACAGTGCAGACAGCTGTCTTGGTGAGGTCCAGGCTCTTTCCTCCTATCCAAGTCACACCACCCACTGTAGCTTTGGTGGCTCCATACAATCCCCCCGCCAACCTGCCGAACATCCCCGGTTGTGTCTGTGGGTGGTCCTTGTTGGCGTCTGATTTAAAACAACAAAACCAACATATTGTGAATTGGTTCGATCAGCGACAAAAAGTTATAAATAGTATTACTTCTACTTTAATGATTAATTAGTTTTTGAAAGACGGATCGTTTACTCTGTGACTACGAGAGCATCTCCGTGGATAAAAATATCAATGAATAGTTTAGTAATTTATTCAAAAACATAAACACAAAGTGAAATGCTTCAAGTGTTTGCTTCATTCATTTTCAGGTTAGCTAATTAAAAACTTTAAATTCGGTTTCTAAAACAATAGGAATATTAGATAAAGACAATAAAATCTTTTTTTTTAAAAGAAATGTTACATTACAGCCTCCACAAACATATGGACGACTGCTAATGTGTCAGTTGTTCAGCAGGCAGCTAATAATATTATGTACTATATATAAAGAAGGTGAGCCACACATAGATTTTGGTAATTAGGCTGGCTGTTCACAAGACTAAAAGATGAGTGGAATAAAGAAGGGTAGTGGAGAAAGACACAGAAGCAAGAGGGATCATTTCAGCCTTGAGATTAATGTGAATCAAAGCCCATTCAAGAGTTTGGGGAATATTCACCAGACCTAGATTGAGACTGGAGTCAGTGCTTCAAAAGCTACCGCACAGGTCCAGGGTCAAGTTCTCACACACAACGATCATTTAGGACACCATGCCATCTGCTGGCATCGGTGAGGTTTTTCCTCTAAAAATTTAAACAGTCTGGGAAAGACCAGTTAAAGAGTTTGTGTTTTATTTTATTTTAGATTTTTTAGTATTTGATAACTTACTTTACATTTGAGCAAATTGGAGGCATTTTTGTGGTGTACTTTAAAGCAACACCTCAAATTGTTTTCAAGAAAAATAAATCAGCAAATGTATTAGGAAGAGAAATGTGAACCTCCACAAGTCTGATTCATCCTTGGATACATATTCCAGATGCCAGACAGTGCCACGTTCTTCTGTTTAAACATCTATATGGAAGTATAAACACCAGGGAAATATCCAGCCATTGTACCATTCAGGAAGGACGAATGTGCTTTGGTGCCAAATGTACATATCACCCAAAGGACAAACGCAAACAACCTTGTCGGGAGGCTGAAGCTGCTGAGAGTGTCAGTATCCACAATAAAACAAGTAACTCAGCAGCACAACCTGAAAAGCCTGTCAGAAAAGTGGCTATTGATCTAAAAGCTGCAGCAACAACTAAGTAAGATTACAGTTTGCAAATGCCTTCAGGGTTGAAGACATCCACTGCATTTCTACTCTATTCTGCTCTCGTCCATGGGTGTCCAGTTCCTTTACTCAAGACCTGGTATCCTGAAAGTTTAGATGAGCCTCTGCTCCAACTACCTCAACACGATGTCAAAGGTCTGGAGAGGCTCGCAAATTAACCGTTACATGATCCAGGTGTGTTGAACCAAAGAAAAAACTTTAAACACAGGACTGATTTTGAGCACCTCTGCTATTACATTTGAGGGAAAGAGAGGGAAACTTGCAAACCCTGCTGTGAAGACAACTACACCCTGACAACTGACCAAAAACACACTTAAAATGCATTCCTAAAAAATATTTCACCGTATGCTAAATTCTGGCTTGGAGGAATATGTTCATGAAAAACGTTTCTCTCCCATTATTTTAGAAAAGATAAATCATTTTGCTCATTCAAACTGAATCAAAGCAGAAAAGTTTAGTTTTATTTAATGTCTGACATGGTAAAGAACTTTTACTTTGAGAAAAGTGATAGAAAGTATGCTTCCATAACAGAAACAGGTCCTGTAGTGTTTGCATATCTTTTCAATGCTATTCATGCCTCTCCGTATCTGACTTCTTAATAGAAGTTCATTAGGTTTAGATGATTCTCAAGGCTGCATTCCTGCATTGTAATTTAGACTCAGCATGCCTTCACGTTAATTTAACCAAATCCAGCATGATTATTTTTTCCTTCATTAAATATTAAAAAGTCAGTTTAAGTCAAAACTTCAACCGTGTTCTTGTGCTTGAGTGTCTTATGAGGTGTCAAAGGAGATTTAGAGATCAGCTTACCTGTAGCTTCTGGCTCATCTGTGTGGCATGCAGGCATGTCCTCAGGCACCTGCTCGGCCTGACTCATCTGAAAACAAAAATAACAAAATTACCAAGGTGACTCAAGTAGTTACACGCAAGCAGTGATGATTACAGCTGGAGGGATTTTTTTTATCTTCTTCAATATACAGGTTTTACTTTAAAAATGGGACTTTGTCAGAGTGCTAATTAAAGTCATGTTATAAAATAATTCAAGTGTTTTACATATTTACCCGTAAAACAGGCAAATACAACTTATTCCTCAAAAACCTTAGAGGTAAAACATTTGTAAAGGTCATTAGAAAACAAATTATGTTTATCCATTTAAAGAAAAATGATTTTTTTCCACGATTTGGAGCTTTCAGACTTTTCCAGGAGTTAACATCTCACTATAATCCCCCCAAAGGTGTTTTTTTAATTAAATGTTCAGAGAAATTTCATAAAAACAGATGTGTTAGTATTTTGACTTTGATTTTTCTCAATAAAGAAATCAAAGTTAATATTTAATGTTTATTCTGAGTTTGTGCTAATTCTGTCAGGTTTTTACAATAACATAAAATATTAAGGGTTTGAAGGGTAGTGGAGAAAGACACAGAAGCAAGAGGGATCATTTCAGCCTTGAGACAGTCTTTCATGACTGTATGCCGTCAAAAGCCTTCACCAGAATAGACTAAATCTCCGATGTGACACTAGTATATAAAATAAAGTGAAGCTGAATGTCAGCACTACACAACAGGCTGCTGTGAGCACACAATGTGTCAGAAAATAAAGGAGTGTGTTTTGGGTGTGTTACTAATACCAAAACAAGGCCGACCTGTTTATAGTCTGGAACTAAGCTGAACAACTTGTTCAAATGGGATGATTTAAATCTAACTGATCAAAAACTCCTTTTGGGGGTCATTTTGCAGGGATAAAATAAATTTACTAATTAATTCTGGATATTGAAAGATGTCTAAGTTTCACTTTAGCATAATTCTATATTTTTTTATTGAAGTTAGGCACTGAGAAATTCAGTTTTTATTTGTGAATCTCAACAGGATTATAAACTTCTAACAGTGTGCAAGTTATTTTTGTACAACTCAATTACTACAGTTTACGCAGTTAATATGCTGTGTCTTTCACAGCATATTAATGGCAACAAAATTAACGGACATAGTGATAATAAAATATTTAATATATTTAGACAACATCCATCCATCATCTGACATGCGTATCCCTATTAAGATTGTGAGGGGTAACTCCAGCAGTCAACGGGCAAGAGGCGGGTTTCACCCAGGACAGGTCACCAGCCCATCGCAGTATTTAGACGATATCTAAATATGCATTTTATCTTGACAAACAAAAGCGCATTTTTGATATCTGGTTCTACTGAAATACATTCAACAAATGTTTGACGGTAAACATTCAGTAGTTATTAAGGAAGCCCAGGTTGCTTTAACATCAGCCTTTCTGGATAGTTTGGTCAAGTGTTGCTCATTTTCATCCTCACAACACATTATTGTTGGTTTAGATCAGGTGAGTTTGTTGGTCAATCAAGCACATCAAGAATGTCATGCTCTAAAATTCCTGATAGGCAGCTGACTTTGGACTTGATGTAACAATAAGCTAACATTAGAGGATGAAATTGTTCCTCGATTCATCATAATCTGTGGAAGCACACTACATCACAAAGCAAGTTGGGTTTTGTGCTTTTTCACTCTTCCTCCAAACTCTTGGTGTTTCTATGCAGAGAGGATTTTGGACGACTGAACAACATTGCAGTCTTCATTTTCCTGAGGCCAGGTATTTCATTCTGAAATGTGGCCTTATAACACCACAGGTTGGTCATCTTCGTTTTCCCAGATTGAGAATTGATTGCATGTCATGTGGGCATGCTTCTCATTAGACTGACATTTCTGTAAATTATTATTCTTTATATGTTTTTTGTACAAACTGAATTTCAGGTTTCCACTAACCTTCAGCCATAGATATTAGAAATGAGCAAATATTCTTCTTTGTGTAATGAATCCATACATGCTGGTGTCACTTTTTGGACTAAATAGACAGAAAAAGTCTGACAACCCTTCTGACATTAATAACAGATAATGGAAGGTACTGGAATAATCATAAAATCTCTGTCACATTAAGAGATGACATATTTTGCAAACCTGGACATCTAACTTCAGGAAATCTGAAGGCAAAAATGTGCATTTTAAAAGGCTACTCTACATAACTGTCGTTGTCCATCTAAATTCTTATAACCTAACTAGAGATGATTGTTGTAAAAGATGACCCCCAAAAGGGGAAACTTCCTCAGGAGGTTGCGTCATTATTTAACTGATGGACGTTAAATCACTCTTTGAGTTGATTATAAATATATAATTGTAGAAAAATGGAAGTTTACCCCTCCAAATAAAGTACCGAACCCAGTAAAAACAATTTATGCTAGCTGCCTGCAACATTTTACGAACGTCAACTTCTACACACATTCTCCTAGAGTCGGATATGCGTTGTTTGACGGCTTCTAACGCAATTAACCGCAAATTACAGGACTTTAAAGACACGTTATCGCCCTGCGTGTGGTTGACGTCTTCAAACACTATAACTGCTCGCGCTTTAACGTAAATGTGTAGAATCTTCTAGCTCGTACGTCACGTCGCTCGAGGATTTTTTTTCAACGGTTTTACACGATAACGTTCGACATCCAAACATCCGTTTACGCTGCTGAAACTGAAATAAACGTCCGAGTTCGCCCTGAAACTGTGGTTATAACGTCATGGCTCTTAGTTTTTGAAGAAGAAGAAGAAGAAGAAGAAAACACTGGTTGTAGTCAAGTTCTCATGGCTGACTCGTTAAACAAAACTGGTCCCTAACGGTGCAAAATAACACTTACCTTGCTGTAATGGTGGTTAGTCGAAAAAAAGAAATCCAATGAGTTATAGGATGATTGTGAGACTCAGTAAATAAAATGATGAATACAAAAAAATATGTTGAAGTCCCAAATTTAGAAATAACAAAGGTGGCTGCAGGGAGTGAAGCTGGCTGGTGTTGACTGTGTTTTTAGGAGGAGGTTCTCAATCTCCACCCACAAAGCACGCACACACACACACACACACACACACACACACACACACACACACACACACACACACACACACACACACACACACAGTCTGCAAACTGGATCTCTGAATCTGCTGAACTTCACATGCATGAAATGATTACATAGATGAGCATAAATGCCTTTTTTTAAAGTGTATTAGTAAAAGTGCGTTCCTTTTTATTTAAGTAATGATTCTGAACACATACTGCGGGATGTTTGGGGGTTGCAAATGAGGAGATTAAATGTCTGTAATCTGTAAAGACCACCCACTCCCGACCCTGACCCAAACTGTCACTCAATGTTGGCGGGAGGGTCCAAAATAAACCATTCAAATGAACTGAATCATTCATGCAGTTACCAAACTGATCAAAATACAGCAGCCCCGCCTCTTCCTCAGGGAGGAAGTGACGATTAAGGTGTTTTTGCGGCCTTCAAGTCAAGATCGTCTCTTACAAGAGATGAGTCTCCACCAGTCATCGGGAACAATATTTCGATGATAGGTTATTGGAACCTTAGACATGAATGCTATGGTTGGCACAATGTGATCGGGTTCATTAATAATCCCCAAACGAGATATAAAATACTTTTAATTATAGTAATATAGTAAAATTAAGTAGGTCTTCTAAGGTATCTAAATGGTGGTAGATTATTGAAGGACTCTTGAGTCCCTGGGACAAACAAAGGCTTTTAGATGAATCTACTTTCTTGCTATGTTTTTTCTCTTCTTTAGTAGATCTGAATCTGAAGTTTATGCATCACATTCTTTATTCCTTGTGTCTTATAAATATGTCAGTCTCATAAGATACAGAAATCACCACAAATTGCATCTATTATGCATAGACATTTAGGCAAAACAACATGCTGGAATTAAAAAGCAATGAACAAGTACATGATCCACTCTTTCAGATTTGAACAACGCTGAGAAATTGGTGCTAAAAGCGGACGCACTGCGTCACGTGACTCCATTCTCGTTTCCCGCCTGTATTAGTTCTTGATGACTTATTTAGTCCACGGAATAAACAGCGGAGTGAGACCTCTTCTCCCTAAAACTTAGACTCCATGCAGATTTCCTTTCCTGCGTGTGGCTGAGAGGAAGACAGACCAATTTAAAACAAGTAAACCCGATTCTGCTGACCTGACCGCCACAGGTGACGGAGCTCCGCTGTGGATTTTAGCGTCACAGCCGCGGAGCTGAGCTTCCGTTTTGTTGTTAAAGCCTTGAGGCTGGAGCGGCTCAGTCTGCCTGCATCTCTCGTCGAGCTTTCTGGAGACAGGCAGGTAACTCCTTGCAACACCGCAATGGGAAAAAAACACCCAAGCTATGATTGGTGTAGGTTTCAATCCCTGTTTACCTTCTCAAAGTATTTTCAGCGCCATCTTACCGAAGAATGGTGAAATATTGTATTCAGTAGGATTTTCCCCCAGTTCCTTATTGTAATTTTTTTTAGCATTAACTTAAATATACTTATTGTTTATCTGTATTGAGGTTTATGAGAACGACCAAAAACATTTTGCTGTTGCAGTTACACCCTTACAGCTAAAAGTGTTTGCTGAATAGTCAATAAATCTGTGATGTGCTCTGTGGACAGGACACGACATGTTGTTGTATAATTTAAAGTGACTCCAAGCACAGAACGTCAGAACTGAAGCTTTCAAAAGTCCTTCATTTGAAAAAAGGGTAATTATCAAACGAACTGTATGTCTCTGCACAAACATAAATTAATTTGTGGGGCAGGTTTATCAGAGTAGTTTGGAAAAGCATTGGGTGGGGGGGGGGGGGGGGGGGGGGGGGGGGGGGGGGGGGGGGGGGGGGGGGGGGGGGGGGGGGGGGGGG
>CAEGAF010092159.1:0-33148 GCA_903067075.1 Micropoecilia bifurca | reverse complement strand
GCAACACGCAAACGTCCCCATTGACTCAGTGGGTTATAGTTACACATCGCTTAGCATTTGTTGCTGCGCGTTTGCGCAGTGAAGGAAAGACGTGAACAGCTGGACAGACAGGCTGAGAAATGAGATGCAGGTGATCGGGATCGGTAACAGAGCCAATGATCGGCCGATCCCGATAATCACCGATTTAACGAAAATCGGCCGATTATGATCGGTGACCGGTCGATCGGCGCACCTCTAGTATTTTTGATTATATTCATATGGTTGGCAATTATTTTTATCTATAAGATGAGTTTCTTAGTCAATGTCAGATGTTATTGCTACTTCTCCATCGCTACTTTTGTTGTTTACTCGTATTAGCCTTCCTTTAAATGACAAGTGTCTCTGTTTATTGCAGGTTGGGCTGTTCACAGAAATTGGTCCCATGTCTTGCTTCATCTCTCGCCATGTAAGTCGGTTTTAACCTGCTGTATTTAATTTATTGCTTTACATGTTAATTTAGAGTTTGTATTGTTCAGTAGATGTATGTAACATAAATTTTTCTTTTGCAGTCGATTCCTTCAGAAATGGAGTTTGACCCCAATTCTAATCCCCCTTGCTATAAGACTGTTGATGAGGTGGGGACATTTTTAAATTTTATTACTTTTTCTGAATCCCTGCCATTATTTAAAAAAATACGTTCTCGTTTTTTTTATAGGAATTACATAAAAAGTAATAAAATAAAGTAGAAAAAAGATAATTCTGCCTTCAAATATCCAGTGTTATTTTGTTGTTTGACACAGCTACTGTAATCTCTTCTTTCAAAGGACATTGTAATTCAGCAAGATGATGAGATTCGGCTCAAGATTGTGGGCACAAGGGTTGACAAGAATGACATTGTAAGTGGTTTTTTTTATGAAACTGATTGGATTTGAGAACTTTACCTTTTTATTTCATGATAAAGTAGCATTTGTATAAACAGTTTATCCATGTATTCTTTAGCTTTTAATTTTTACAGCTCTGTTTTGCTGCTGTAGTACAAGGTCAATTTGTTGTGCATCCATATGGTTAATATTCTGTGCGAGAAGTTTGTTAAAGGCCTAGTTAGATTGAATGAGGGGAACTATTAGATCAGCCTCTGTTCAGAAATGTGCATATATCTCATGTTCTTACCAAAGTGATTTGATTTTTATTCTAGACAGCCAATGAAAGTTTTATTTTGCCAAGCTGTTCAGCTGCCTCCACGTCATTAAACAAGAAATGTCATGCGGTTCCGCTTCAGTCTAACTGATGCTTAAAAATACATTTGTTTTTCAGTTCGCGATTGGATCTCTCATGGATGACTATCTGGGTGAGTGTTTTGATCAGACCAGTTTGTCGATGTGCTCATTAGTGTGCACATAATGATTGCGTTTGAATTAAACATGTCTTATTTTGCATATGCGGAATTTTTCAAGCTAATTTGGTCTTCAAACCATTATTTTAAAAAACATGCAGTTGAAATGTTTTTTCTTTGCATTTAGATGTTATGGTAACATTTTACTTCCTTCTCAGGTCTTGTGAGCTGATTCCATCTTCAGAGTGGCGTATCATGGAGATTTTTCTGCATCAATCTTCTTTTGTATATACTTATTTTTACTCTTGTATGTATATGGTGCTTCAACAGCTGCCACCAATCAGTTGTTCTTTACATCCTACATTTGCTGTTTATTATAACTCATGTAAGAACTCAAGCAAATACTGGTGTCAAGACTAACACGTCTTGTTGATTGTTAGAGTGGCCCACAGGAAACAATTAGTTCATGTAGAAATTGTTTTTTTTGTATGTGGACTGTAATAAAGTATTTTCTTCATTCTTATATCTTTGTATAATTGTCTGCATCTCACTATGTTAGCTCTTTTGAAAATAATTATTTTGATGTAGTTATCGCATGTCAAGATACGTTTGTAAACGTGGCAAACTTTAAAGATAGGAGATTTCCAAGGCTGTGACATGGCTCGACGCGTGAACGCGGAATTTTCAGGGGCGCGCACGTCTCGTGGCCGTAAATACGTATGTGGCGCGCGCCGGCGTTCTTTCTTTCTCTCGTCCTGAAGATGGCGGCAGGGGTGAGTAAGATGGAGAGCTGTTAGCAATGGAGCTTGCTTTAAAATTCACTGTCACAATCAGACCAAAATCAGAGCCATCGTTGCGTTTAAAGCGCATGTTTTTAAGATAACAATGTTACGCCGCTGTTTGCTTGATGGTAAGTGTTTTATTTCCATAGAATTTAATACAGTTTTCTGTGTGTGGCTTAGCTTTTGCTACCCCAGCGAAGCATTGAAAGTGCTGGCCCTGGGTTGTGCCACGTTACCTTAACTGCTCGAAATCACTTGAATCGCGTTTTTGGGTTTCCAGGTGATTTCTTTAATTCTAGTAGAGAAACTGTGTTTGGCTTGTGAATTTTGTGAACTGGGACATTAGCTTTTTGAGGGGAATGTATAGATATATATCGTTTAAATTATGCTATAAGCCCCTTGAACATGGGTAGTTGATCTATAGTAGTTGAAACAACCATTGCCGGTTTTCATTTTAGCATCTAAAAATCTGTTTTCTGTTTGAACTGAGGTGTCTTTGCATTGTCATCTTTAAATGAACGATGAGCTCACAGAGTGGATTCCTTCATTCATTGAATGGAGGCACCAGTGGCTTAGTTTCTGCTCACCACTTGGTTTTTTGGTTGACAATTTGAGCCTGTTTGCTAAAGCCTCCAATCAGTGAATTTTAAAGCATAATAAAGCCCAGCAATGTATTGTTTTCAATGAAAATGCTACAAAGCTAAATTATTTTCTAGCGGAAATAAATGTCAGTGGATTACTTTTATAAATGTTTCTTTTAAATTGTGTATAAATAAATGTTCTTGTACCCCCAACTTTTTTTTAGACTCTGTACACATACCCAGACAACTGGAGGGCATTCAAGGCCCAGATTGCTGCCCAGTACAGTGGCGCTCGCCTCAAGGTGGCCAGCAACCCTCCTGCCTTCACCTTTGGGCAGACGAACCGTTCCCCTGCCTTCATCAACAACTTCCCTTTAGGCAAGGTGAGGAAAACCAGTTGGTAGAAAGAAAGATGCCTTGTCATCTTTTATGTCAGTGTGACCTCTGGTGTTTAAACATGTCACACATGTGACATTTCATTAACTCCATGGTTAAATCATTGAAATTTCCTGATTAAATCATTGAAATTTAATTAGACATGCTGTCTCCATAAAGACAAGGCAGCTGTAATAATCTTGACTAAAGTTGTGATGTCTAACATGTTCAGAACCATTTAATCTTCAAATATAAATTCTGTCTCCATCTTTAGGTACCCGCCTACCAGGGTGATGACGGCTTCTGTCTGTTTGAGAGTAATGCCATTGCTCACTACTGTAAGTGTCATGCTTTTAACTTGGATTTAAATATTGTTATATGATGTTGCACTAAAACATTGCAAAAGGAATTGCTTAATTATTTCTATGAATAAAATTTGAAACGTTATTAATTGCAGCTAAAGTAGCGCAAAGGAAGAAATGATGACATGTGGCTCCGCAATATTGGGAAGACATGAAATTGACCATTGTAGATATTATTAACCAAAACTTGTAACTTTTTATGATGGGGATGTCTCTCATCACTCAACACCAAGCTTTACTTTGCCACTGAATCAAGTTGGGTGTTGCGTATGTTTAAACTCCACCAACCCTACATGAAGGAGCTGGTGCTTTGAAAGACCACCATGGACAAAGTGATATTTAAAAACGATTCACGAGCCTGTTTTAATTTGAACGCGATTGTTTTTGCCGTGTCATTGCAGTGAGCAATGATGCGCTGCGCGGCGCCACTCCTCAGGCTGCCGCCCAGGTGCTGCAGTGGGTGAGCTTTGCTGATTCAGAGATCATCCCTCCAGCCAGCGCATGGGTCTTCCCCACTCTAGGAATCATGCAGTTCAACAAGCAGGTACGCAGCCCAGTGCTAAACTGGTCAGAGAAGTGACCCGCTTGTCTGTTGGTACCTGGCAGGGATAGAACCTTGTGGTCATGCGGAGTGAATGTTTCCTGCGTGTGTTCAGGCCACAGAGCAGGCCAAGGAGGACGTGAAGAAGGTCCTCACGGTGCTGAACCATCACCTGACCACCCGCACTTTCCTCGTGGGAGAGAGAGTGAGCCTGGCGGACATTACTGTGGCCTGCTCCATGGTTTGGCTCTTCAAGCAGGTTTGATTATACACGGATTTCCATAAGTTCACATTAGGATCGTTGCCATTTCTTACTGCCCTGATTGATCGGATTTAATTTAACATGTGCTCTGCAGGTGTTGGAGCCGTCCTTCCGCCAGCCTTATCCCAACGTGACCCGCTGGTTCGTCACCTGCGTCAACCAGCCTCAGTTCAAGGCTGTTCTTGGAGAAGTCAAGCTGTGCGAAAAGATGGCCCAGTTTGATGGTGAGTTGGCAAAGAGACGAGAGGAGGATTCCTCAGAAAAAGCAACGAGATGTCATTTGCTAAATTCATCGTTTGCTTAGCTGTCTGGAGATTTTGATTTGTGCTCCATGTAAATCAAACACATCTGCAAACACAAGCATTCTGGGAAATGCATTAATATTTCTATAAACATTTCAAGGTTCGTCTACAGTCAGCCAGAGAATTATTTTGTTTTTTTTTAAATGGGACATGGGAGCTATTTCGCTCTTCTTCCAGCCAAGAAGTTTGCTGAGATGCAGCCCAAGAAAGAAGCCCCAGCCAAAAAAGAAAAGGCTGGAAAAGAGGCAGCCAAACCCCAGGAGAAGAAAGAAAAGAAAAAGGAGGAGAAGAAGCCTGCTCCAGAAGAGGAAATGGACGACTGTGATGCTGTTTTGGCTGCCGAGCCCAAAGCCAAGGACCCCTTCGCACTCCTGCCAAAGAGGTAGACGACATCCAGGGAAATGCCTCAGTTGATGCCTAAAATGGGGATTTTGTTACGGCTCACCGCAGTATTAAGGTCTGATGGCAAACTGAAAGTTTAATCACAGTGATTAATGTATAAAGTGAAGTCAGGACTTTGGAAGGAAGTTGTAGTGGTTGATGGAAGTAAGAATAATTAATCCAGATGGGGAAAAATGGCTGCTCCCCTGTCATTGGGCAAGGCAGTGTCCTGTCGTGGCACGAAGTCTTAATCTGACAGGGGGAGATAAAGTAAAGATCACATTCATCCCAGTCGACTCTGATCAGTGAGGTAACGGCTGGTTCATGCTGTGGTCACAACGACCTTGAATCTCAAATTCAGCTTGATTGTAAACATGGACAATCAGAGTGCTGTGTGTTGATGTTTGTTACAGCCAGCAAACATTTTCCATTTCTGTCCAACATAATAAAAAAACCTTTGGGTCAATTTTAGTTATAGAATACATTTCCAACAAAAGCCTTTGTGTTTGGCAGGTTTATTTGAATAGCGCTGGATGATGCAATAAAATACAAGAGGATCTAGAAAAGACCATAAAATGGCTGAAGCGACTAAGGCTGAGCCAAAACTGTTGAGGTCAACATGCACTACAAGCCAGTCTATAAAAATGTCTTCAGTAGATTTAAAATGTTTAGTGACAGAATGTTCCACCGTCCCAGAGAAGTCATCTTGACTTGAGCTTAGATCTTGGATACATTCATACTTGAATGTGTTCTCTAGTTCTGACTGAACTGTTTCTGCTACTGTTTATTTAAAATATAAAAAATCACCATTTTCTCCAGCTGGGTGCACTGAAGGCACACCTAATTTCTGTCTGTCTGTCTGTCTTGCAGCGCGTTTGTCATGGACGAATTCAAGAGGAAGTATTCCAACGAGGACACCATGACGGTAGCGCTTCCTCACTTCTGGGAGAACTTTGACAGAGAGGGCTACTCGATCTGGTATGCTCAGTACAAATACCCTGAGGAACTCACACTCACCTTCAAGAGCTGCAACCTTATCACAGGTGAGACTCAGCAGGAGTGGCTCATTTCAAAGGATTGTTTTTGAATGCTTGCCGTCTCGTTTGGAAGAAAACGTTTATTGTTCCTCCAAAGTTACGGTTTGACTCTGAGCTGCACTTCTGGATCAAATGGAAGAATGTTGGACTCTGAAAAATGTCTGTAGTTAATTAAGTCCTGTTAAACCACTGGATTTATGGGGGGTTTTTTCTACTGGTGTCATTGAATTAGAGGTACAATATACATTTTTTTGAGATGTTGCTGAAAAACCATAGAACTAAGTGATGTAGGATTTTTTTCCCCCTATTCAGTTTTTAAATTTAAAATGCCTGTTCCCCGCCTTCAGCATGCTGCGAAACAAGTTATAACTGCAGCTTTCAACAAGCTTTCAGATTAATTGTCTTTCAGTGATCAACCATGATAAAGAAAACCTGAAATTTTGTATAATGGCTTTTTGAAGAAGGTTCTTAAAGAGATGGAATATTAGATTGTGCAGTTCATCCGAGGTGGTTTTGAGTTTTTGCGTAGTCGTCGTCTGGCCTCTTTATCTGAAACAAACAGGACAAAGATAAATAGTTGTAGGAATTCAGATGCAACATGAACAGAAACGTCACTTATGGGAGCTGAAGTTTCCTCACCCCTGTCATTGGGCAAGGCAGTGTCCTGTCATGGCATCAAGTCTTAATCT
This sequence comes from Micropoecilia bifurca, assembly GCA_903067075.1. Lineage (NCBI taxonomy): Eukaryota > Metazoa > Chordata > Actinopteri > Cyprinodontiformes > Poeciliidae > Micropoecilia > Micropoecilia bifurca. The sequence continues at coordinate 26,524 of CAEGAF010092159.1, read as the reverse complement.
GACAGGGGAAGATAAAGCAAAGACCATTTTCATCCCAGTCGACTCTGATCAGTGAGTGAAAGGCTGGTTCATGCTGTGGTCACAGCAAACCACACCTCACACTGCAATGATGATTCAGTTGTAACCAAACCTAGGGTGGCACAAGTTTAACTGAACAGGATTATCTGACAAGTAGTCCGTCTTGTTCCTTCTAGTCTTTCATCAGGCAGATTGACAGATTTCGTCTCTTGGTAGAAACGACTAGGAAACAATGTTGTGGTAAAATACCTTGCTTGTTACAAATGTCTCTCTGGCTTTTCCAGGCATGTTCCAGCGCCTGGACAAACTGAGAAAGAATGCCTTTGCCAGCGTCATCCTGTTCGGCACCAACAACAACAGCAGTATCTCTGGCCTCTGGGTCTTCAGAGGCCAGGAGCTGGCCTTCACTGTAAGTATAATAAACGAACATTATGCTTCAGGTAGAGAGTCAAAGAACTCGACTTTTTTATAGTTTATCTCAGCATGTCGATCTCGTCTTGGCTACTGATTTTTGTTGATCTTTAGTTTCAGTGCTTAACTTGGATAACACAATGTTGAGCATGTTTGGAATGGAAATTTTCCAAATGTGCGTAAACAAAACAAAAATGCTTTGCAACAGAAGCTTATGAACAGAGGAAGACACCATAGATCTTTGGTGATATCACTTTTCAACAGTAACTAGGACATGCACTCAAAGGCAGGTTACAGGCTCATACCTAATGTAATAAAATGCTCTCTACTGTGCTTTGCCTGTAAATGTTGCGTTTTGTTTGTTTTTATTAATTGTTGAAGTCCCCTGCCACATATCTGAAACCAACAGGACAAGAATAAATAGCCGTAGGAATTCAGATGCAACATGAACAGAAACGTCACTAATGGGAGCTAAAGGTTTCCTCACCCCTGTCATTGGGCAAGGCAGTGTCCTGTCATGGCATCAAGTCTTAATCTGACAGGGGGAGATAAAATAAAGATCATATTCATCCCAGTCGACTCTGATCAGTGAGTGAAAGGCTGGTTCATGCTGTGGTCACATCCTCTAAATCAATAGGACGTTTGTTTTTTTTTATGTTAAAGTGCCATGGAAATGACATCAATGATAGAAAACCTTATTTGACTGCAGGCTATTTTCTATCAATCTTCCATTTAAAAATAAACTAATTCTTTCGAAAAGTCAAATTTCTTTGCCCTACAAACAATAGGAGTAAAATTTTAGCTTTTTAAAAAGTGCGATTATGGATGTATAAAAATGGTTATTACACAAAAATTCAACAGCTCTATCGTTCATGAACTGTTATTCATAATTTATAACATAATATAATCTTGCACAAAGTAATTTGAATTGTTTGTCTAAAAGCCGCCTGGTCGTTGCGTCTTTTGTGCCAGTGCAGCAGAGTATTTCCTTTTGCCAAACGTTGTTTTTGTGTATACTGTGTACCAGTTGTGTTGGACTGCAAATCTTCAACACCTTTTTGTTTAAAAATGTTTCATACATGAATATAAACCGGTTTTTTGCTTTTCTTTTCTTTTTTAGAAAAGATTGAAAATTTAATCTGATGGTGACGTTGCATGCTTTTCTTGTACAACCCAAGAGTTCCTCCCTTTAACTTTTCCTTTTTCTCTTAGCTGTGTCCAGACTGGCAAATTGACTATGAATCATACGACTGGAGGAAGTTGGATCCAGAAAGTGAGGAGTGTAAGACCATGGTTAAGGAGTACTTTGCCTGGGAAGGAGATTTCAAGCATGTGGGTAAAGCTTTCAACCAGGGCAAGATCTTCAAGTAAAAGGACATGGAAGGCAGTGGAACTAAAGCACTTTGTGCTCCTGCTCTCAACACTTAAAAATAATGGACTTTCAGCCACATGTGCTTACTTTGCTGCAAAATGACAGTGTTTGAAGACGAGTGAATTCTCAATGGCCCCCAAACTGGTTTTTCTGTTGTTTTGACTTGCAAAAATAAAGCATTTTCTTCAATGTCATGTGGAGAATTTGAATTCTGTGGTTTACAGCGTCGCTACTAAAATCTGGCATTTTTGTTTGGTGTTTACATTTGAATACATTTTAGATGAGTGTTTAATTAATCCATAAACATACTTGTGCAGTGATCTGTTACCTACGTTAAAAAAATAATTGAATGTTACTTCACTGATTTAGAAATATTTAGAGCAGTCAAGTAACACTATTGCTTTAGCTTTTGTTTGTGGCAATTTACATTGAATATAGACCACTACGAAAAAGGATTTAAAACATTTTTATCTTAAATCCTAGATGACTGCTGTTGGGTTCATTTGGGCTCAACCTGACTGTCGTGGAAAAATCCTTTAACAAAAGGTAAAGAAACTTAAGAAATGAAAGATCAATCTTTGTCTTATAAAAGGCTTTATTTGAAGGCTCTGACTCTGGAAATCAGAAGCAGAGCCCTGGAATCAAGTTGTACATAATCCTCTGCTTCACAGTTAACCACACACACACACACACACACACACCTTGGAAAGAAAAGAACAAAGGGGAAAACCTCGGCCCCTGTCAGTGACAGAAAGCCCAATGCATAGAAACACAATTATAAAAACTGCAAACCCCTTGAACCATTCTTGCTCTGGTTTTCACTCATGTTGACTGACCCTTTGTGTCCCATGTGCTTCTTGAGCTATGTGCTAAACTTGAGCTACCTCGCGAGTTATGTGCTAACTTGCATGTGCTAAACTTACAAAGGAAATAAGACTTATCTACAAAAATGCAGATACGTGCATCATTTTGCCACTTCGAAGTATTTACAGAATTAGGAACTTAGAACAGCAACGCTTCTTCAAAAATAAGCATCATGGTGCCAATAAAGGTGGAAAGTTATTTTTTACTTTAACTCAGAAACCGAATTCGCTATGACCTATAGAGTCTGCTGACAGTTTAGCAGGAGCAAATTGCTATAGCTGTTGGCATTTAGTTTATTATGGCCAGCTTTGAAACTCATTTTATGGTTTTAGTTTTAGCAGTTTTAGTTTTAGTGTTAACATTTTCTTCACTTACCTAATGCGTTGCAAGAACAAAATGTATTCACTGTCCCAGTGATGCAAAAAGTCATTTTTGCATTGTTCTAGCTTGTTTCTGGCAAAATTATGCACTTTTTTTGTGCTGTCAGACAATTCTTATCCAACTGTAGGTAGACTTGAAAAACTCTTGACTTTTACACCACTTCTGTTTAGGCCAAAATTGCAACAGCTTATTTTGAGAGACTTGTGGAAATGCACTTGAACTGTTTAGCCCAGACCAGATACCAAGTACTAAAGCAATTACTTTCTGAATTAAAACAAATATTCAGCCAGTTAATTAAAGGGTAAACTAATGTGCCATTTTTATTGATGGTCATTTCACAAGAGCAAACTTCTTCCAGGTTCAACTCAGAAAATTTAAAACACGTTTGACTAACTGAGGTCAGGTTGGCGAGATGTGGAGTATTTGCAGAAGAATATTTCTACTTGACGTTGAATGCTTCCATCAGTCCTGTGTCTTGGTGATAGTGGGGCATTCTGAGACCAGTCATGAGTGGGGCTGCTTTAAGAAAATGGGTTTGCTCTCAATTTTGGAAAAAACTGTAATTTTCTTTAACGCCTCTAGAGGGCAGACAAAGGCTAAAATTTATCACCCGTTCGAATGACATCAACAGAAAATACTTATAATGAGGTCACGTATGTGCAGATTCTTCTACTTTAAACCGGTTCTTTATTAGGTTTTATAAGTCATAAACAACTTCAGGACTTACTGGGTCCCTTAAGCCAAGAGGGCAAGTTTCCGAGTTTCTTATGATGTCAAAGTTTTCCAAGTTTTACACTAGTTCAGTCAGATGCACACAATTATTTTTTGCACAAGACATTTGTTCACGGTGTAACAGGAAGAGAAGGAGTAAATTAAAACCAGCTCTAGTCGATAAGCGTTTAATAGCCCTGAACAAACACATCTGCGACATTGTAGAAAAGGTTTCACTTTACAGTAGCTTTAAAAGTAGATAAGTAAATTCAATAGCTTATTTTAGAAGTGTTTTATTATTATTATTTGAAAGTCAAATATGAAAAAAAACATTGACCACACCCTTATTAAAATGCTGAAATGGATTGTTTCAGAACCTACTTCTGCAAGCTGGGGCCTCATAAGAGGAAGAGGCACTACCTCTGAAGGGGGTAAGATCGAGCCCAATCCGTTTTCTGTACAGTCTGTTTCAGAGCGTGAATGCAAAAATTAAACCACAAGTTTTTATTTTTTTTATTTTTTCTTTAGTAAAGCTTCCAGATACATATGAATGTTGTCAGTCAGTTATTACTGGTCTCAAAATGTACTTGGCTTCATTAGACACACCCAACAAACAAATAAAAGTTTTGATAATGTGCCGGTTTCCGTTCCCACACCTGCTGTGTACTTCTGTGGTGCCTCTTTGTTTGTCACACATAGCCGCAGGTAAAATGGAGCACCTGGAAGAGGATAAACAATTTCAGAGGCCATTTGATATTTGCAATGGCTGTTTTGAAATGTCCTTCGAAACAGAAGACAACCAGCAGTAAATTAGTCAATCGATGCGTTAAATTACAACGCTTTTAAACTTTTGGGTGGGTTTGGGGGCTTTCAGCCTGATTCACATTGTCCACACACACACATGTGCACACACACACACACACACACACATACACACATTAGATGCCCAAGGGAGGACTCTCATCTTCGAGTGAGTCAGATGTCATTTTTTCCAACTTACTAAGCGTATTTTAGCAGCGCAACCATCTCCCCTCTGCAATGTTGAATCAGGGAGGCCATTTTAGTTTGTTCTGTGGCTTCATGGAAATCAGAAAATGGAAATGTTCCCACAACAGCGAAGCGCCCAAGTCCTTGAACACATGACTCACCCATCCTGTGGATCAGAATGGAGCAGGGCTGTAAATTGAGCGAGTAACTTTGCCTTGAAGCAGAGTATTGCAGCAGTTACAACAATGGGATCTGGATGAGCCTTCATCTGCTCGGGGTCTTTGTTATGAAACGTTTTTTATTGTGGATTAGATTTGAAATTGATGAAAGCTGAAACAATGTACTTTAAACCGTCGTTTTTAAATCTAGACATGAAGTCCATTCGAGATTACAGCGGGTGTTTAAAAGGCTGAACTAAAGTCTAACACACAAGAACAATAAAGCAATCTTTTGCCAACAGCAACATTTTCTCTTCCACTCCTGCCAGCCGTCCTTCCCTGAGCTTGTTTCTCTCCTAGCCGCACACCCACCACTTATTCCTTCCACTATGATCTGGATTTTTTTTCTTTCTTCTTCTTTTTTGGGTTCTTCCACGAAGAAGGGAGAGATGGGAGGGGCGGCGGGGGGAGGGAGGGCTCTTAAAAGTAGTTGAAGCAGTGAGGAGTGCTGAACACAGAGAGAGGCTGTATTGTTTTACCACACAAGGACCCTGTGTGGTTGTCGGCCCTCAGTAGGAGCTTTAGGCATGGTATGCATGTGCTGAGCATCTGCTAGTAAAAAAACGCATCTGGCAAAGGGGGAGGAAGCCGATGGGACAGGGAGGTGAAATACTGGGTTGTCAGATGCTGAAATCTAACAGTCCAGAAGAAGCCTGTAGTTTGGTAAAACTACAAAAGGTGTTCTACATTGTGTAACTTAATATGTATGAAGAGTTGACTGTGCCAATTTGACTCTTGTCTGGCCAGTCATTTGATACGGAACCTTGCAAAAGTTCTCACATTCCTTTTTCTCCTATTGAAACGTTTTTAGCAATACACCAAAACAAAGTAATGCATAATATGAGGTGGAAAGAAAAGCTCATGTATTTTAAACAGTAATAATAAAAAAAAATGTGAAAAGTATAGCAAGCCTTTGTATTCAGCCCCCCGGAGTCAATAGTCTTCACAGCCCTCTTTCACTGCACAGCTGCAGGTCTTTTGTGGAAGGCCTCTTTGAACGTGTTCGCCTAGTCTGCCTTGCAAAATTGCTCAATCACAGTGAGATAAATAGAACTGAATGTGTGAAAATTATTTTGAGTTGTGCCACAGATTCCCGGTGACATTTTGGTCTCAGCTTTGGGAAACACATAACTATCTGTTGTAGCTCTGGCTGCACATTTGCTGGAAGGGGAAATCTGAACAGCAATATTATGACAGCATAATGCTGCCATTGCATCATGCTTTGACTGGTAGGATGGTGTGTTCTGGGTCATGGGTAATATTAGTTTTCCTCAATAAATCACATTTTGTATGTAGGCTTAATGTGCAGACTTGGTTCTGTTGTGCTGTGCACCCTGCATGATGTGTGGTAATTAACAAAGAGGATTTCTTCTGGCTTTGTTTTTCCCTCTCACCCAGTTCTGAGGTGCACAGGTAATCGTTGTTGACAAACTGAGCTGTGGGCCTGTGCAGGTTGTCCAGAGTTGCCACAGGCCGTCTGGCTGCTTATTTAATCAATGCTCTCCATACCCGGCCTATTCATTTAAGTGGACAGCCATGTCTTGATAGATTTTCAGATGTGCCATACCCTTTCCATTATCAGATGACTGCAGAACATTGTTTTAAAATTCAAACCTGCTTTAAACTTCTCCACTGCTTCACCCATTACATGTCTGATGTGTTCCTTGGTGTTTGTGGTCTTGTTTATTCACTATGTTTCCTCTGTAGCTCTCAGTGTTCTTCTAAATCTGCTCCTTAGTCGCATATTTTCGCCTCTTCGCCCCTTCGCCTCTAGTGGCGAAGGGGTGGTAACACAATTAATATAATTACATTACTAAATCAGAATAATGCAAAATCTTTATTATTTATTATAAATTTTTCATTCTCTTAAGAATGTAGAGCTAATTAAATGATCTAAACAAGACCTTAAAGTGGCTCCAGTTTCTCTCGAAGGCCAAGCTGTTCAAACTGTGGCAAATTTTAAATACCTTGGGTCGTTCCTGGACAGTCAGCTCAACTTTGCTGAAAACACTGAATATGTTTTGAAGAACTGTTCTTAGAGACCCTACCTTTTAAGAAGACTTAGTGATCTTGGTGTGACCCATCTAGACTCTATTTGGGTCACCCCTAAAAAACAAAGACATAGGGGTGACCCATTTAGACTCTAGTTAGGTCACCCCTATGTCTTGAATTTGGGGGGTGGAATCATATTTTATTTATCACTACAGAAGGGTCCAGTGAGTGCGCATATAAAAATAATGGGTTCGGTACCCCAAAAAAGGTTAAGAACCACTGATCTAAGGAAAGCTGGATTTAAATGTTTACAGGGATACAGCTAGACTGGTGATGTCTGAAGACAATTAGAAGTTGCAATAGATTTTATTTAAGCATGTCTGGAATTCTGTGTTTTTTAAATGATCAATTAAACATCATTTTGTGTTGGTCTATAAAATTCCAGTAATCTACTGACGTGTATGAGTCACAACAGTAAAAAGAGAAAATGTACAAGAGGCATGAAAGGGATTGGAAGGCGCAGTTCAATGTCTTCTGCTAAAACGTGGATACCAAGCTGGTTACATCAAAAAGTCAACTTTGTTTTCCAGTCTCGGTTCTAGTCTAGTTCGCTTAGTCATTCTCTGACATGTTTTGCAAAAGTTCAACATACTCAGGGAAAATTATTTAAAAATCGCAGGGCATCTTCCTGATCGGAATGACAGGATTGCAGATTAAGCACTGGAGAAAGAGCTCTTTAAAAAGTAGGCACAAAGGATAGTATGACACTCCATCTGCGTTTCGGTTGCAATTTGCTGGAAAAAAATAATAGTAATATTTTTTTTTTCTTTTACTTGCTCAACAACAAAGTAAGCAATATTTTAATTAAACTGTCAGATTTTTTTGTGGGAAAAGATTGATTAAATTGCTGAAGATCCAAAACTTAGCATTTTGCACGTTTGACTCATTAAAAGAAAGACATCCGGCTTGCAAACTTTTGGGGGCTCAATAAAAAATCAATAAGAACAGGATTTGGGTCGCTCTTTCTTGTTTGCTGTTCTTAGCAAAGTTTAATAAAGTATTGAAAAGCTGATTTGGGTGTGCCAAAGTCTACTTCTGAGTAAATGTCACTGGGTAGATGTGTTCAGTATGAAAGTAAAGAGACATTTAAAAATGTTTCTGTTAAAAGCTAAGTTTATCTACTTTGTGTTTTACCTTACAATTTCATTATCTGCTCTATCAGACAGCATGAAACCCATTTACACTCCCAACATAGGCCTTTATGGGAATCTCTTTGAGCTTAAAGTATGTCTAGGACACAACCAGAAGCAGAACAGATGTTTATAATGTAAACTTTAGATATTTCATAAAGCCATGCACTTGAATGCTACATTAATGTCAGTACAAACACATCGTTGCGTGCACTACAGGAGAAATGGCCTTGACTGCTTCTTCCCTTCTGTGTATTTAAAGGGTGTGAGCGCTCATATTTCTATGGCTCAGAAACATAGCAAAGTAATTTGGTACTGGAATGGAATGAAGGAGGTCAAAGGTGAGTCCACAGAGGGGAAATAGCTAAAGAAGGCAGGGAAAAGGAGGATGGCGCACTATCAACAAGCAACTTTAAAGCAAGCGGCGGCTTTACAATAACACCTAAAAGTGAAGCGAATCAGCTGAGGCTGTCATGGCGATCGACATTGTTTTTTAAAAAGTTATTTACTTGAGAGCTCCCATTTCCCTGCAGCTGGAAGAGACTGCAATTGTAAGAGTGGAGGGGAAAGTGCGTGACATGAGGGAAGAGAGGAACACAGAGGGAAAAGAGACAGCCCCTGCACTGCTGGGCTTGAAACCCCAGAGTTGAATTTGGCTCATGTTACCACAATCCGGAGGTGGGGCATGTTGTCAAACTAAAGCAAAACTGTAGAAATGCATTGACGTACCCAAAGAAAAGAAATGCAGATAATTGTCTGAAAAACTGTGAAGATATATATACACATGTATATATATTAGAAACCGATTCATCAACATGTTCACGCACGAGTGTGGGATTGGTAAACACTAAAAGAAGGAGCCCTAAATGTCCACAGTTGTGGTTTGGGTGTGGCCTGATCCTACAATATCTTTTACAACACAAGTTAATCCTTTGTTTTTTTTTTTAAACATAAGCCGCGCAGGTAAATCTGGGTTGGTTCCCGTCCCTGCAAGACTTTAAATGCGCGTCTCACTGCATCGCTCCACAGTGAAAAGCAGTTTAGACCCAGAGGACATTTCTGAGTAAACAGGTACCCCAGTCTGACTTCATGTGTTGACTTGCTGCTCTTTTACATCCCACCCATCAAGAGAATGGCAGTGTTGAGACATTTTTAGGTATGTCTGGAATGTGCAATTGAGGAACACAGTTGCCTAAGTCAAAGTGTAGCAGATGAAAGGTCCCAAGAAGAATGAGCGCCCCCCCTCCCCATTTTGATCGATAGTTTAGTACAACTATGGACTGTGAGGAAATCACTAACATAAACACAACTATATCTGTTACTTGTCAGATCAGTAGATTTTTTTCCCGAGGGAAAACGTGTCAAATTTAAACGGTGCCTCGCAAAATATTCGTACTTTCTCACATTGCAACAAAAATGGTGGTTGGTTTTTTTTGAGAGAAACCAACTCAAACTACTGTGATTGAGAAGGAAAAGTATTCATTGAAAAATTATGTGTGTACTTTTATTCACCTTTCATATTAATGTTTTACGACATCTGCAATTCCTTTTGGGTTTGCCCATTTGTTTTGCAAAATAGCACAGTCTCATTCAGATTGGGTAAGAGAGTCTATGAACAGAAATACCACATTCTTTCCACAGATTCTCAATTGGGTTCAGCTTTTGTCTTTTCATCAGGCTTTACTATAGAGACTAAGGTGTCCGACTGAATCTGGCTAAATTATCTTCTTTGCATTATCTACATATATCTACATTGGCAAGCTAAATTTGTAAATTTTTCTTTCAATAAATGTTTTCTTTTTGCAACTTCTTCCTCTTAGCCAGTTTTGCTTTCAAAAGATTCTCCCACCTGATCTTAGATTTCTGCAGCTCCTCCAGAGTTACCATGAACTCTGGAGAATCTTTGGGAGAATCTGGAGAATCTCTGGGCTGCTTCTCTGATTAATGCTGTCGTTGCCTGAACTTTCAATTTCTGTCTTTTGCTACATTAACAATCTTCCTTTTTTTTCAGATGACAAATTGAACATGGCTTTGTAAGCTGCTATTTTGTAACCTAACCCTGCTTTATACGTTTAAACAGTCCTGTCCCTGACTCGTATTACGTATTACTTGTATTATTCACAATGGTCACTAATATTTCCCAATGAGTCTCTGAAGTTTTTACAGAAAAAAACTATTTGTTCTGTAATTAAATCACACACCAATCGCATACTAATAGACTTTATTTACTAATTAAGTTGATACAGTTAATGGTTACAGCCAATTGTACTAGGTTTTACATAAGGGTATGAAAATAAAAAGTTAAATACAAACACACATCACTTTTTGAGGTTTTTATTTTTGGTTAGGTCTCTACTGAAAGAGCTTTTTATTCTCTATCAGTCACGTCTGCTTAGGTACATATATGCATGCATACATACATTAATACGTGCATACATGTATTTATTAAACAATTTGAAAACCTTACATCTATAGTATATTTTCCCTCTGTATTAGTGTGTCTGTCACCCAAAATCTTAATAAAGCAAAACAGAAAATTTTGTCCCTGGGAGCACAGAAGTGTAGCATCCATAAAAAAAATAAAATCAGATTATGTTGCTGATCTTTAATTATTAAAATAAAAACTACATGTACAAGAGCAAGACAAAACAAGCTACTAAAACACAAGTTAAAACATGATGTGTTATCATTACACTGTTATATGACAGCAACAAAACCGTAAGTAAAGTAGTCTGATTACACAGTGCAGCAGTGATGGCAAGATCTAACCTGTGCAAGATGTTCCAGCATTAATCGCTATGTGCTGACACAAAATGACTGATCACATCTAATGGGGGAATAAAAACAAGGCAAGGAGAGAAGATCATCCTTTCCTGAAACAGTTACCAACTTTGCGCACCACAGCAGAGCCGGGTTCTTTACATTATTACAAACTGCTTTGAGGCATGTGATATTTATCCATACGCACGCAACCATTTGCTATGGAAACATTCGTGCCCCCTTGCTTATTATGTTACTATAGCAACACATCCCAGAATAGTCTCTTTTTCTGTTCCTTCCTCGTGTGCTTGACTCACAAGTCGAAGTGGAAACCACAATGCAATCTGCCTCTCATTCCCATTTTTTTTTTTTCGCTCACATTCTTTCAAGTACCAAAGGAACAGCCTGCCTCTCTGAATCATAAGCATATGTTCACGCATACTCAGTATACGTGTGTATGAGTATGTGAGGGAGCGTGTTCTTTGGGGAATTCCACAGATAAACAAAGTGGAGTAACTATGGGGATGGCAAATATGAGGCAGTGTGACCCGTGTGTTGCGAGATAGTGTATCTTGAGTACTGCATGCTGTCATTAGCAGCCTGGGGTTGCTTTGTAGTTGTAATCTCACCATGGATACCCTCTGCTCTGGGTGGTTACTTTAGGTCCACTTTGTTTTGACAAGTTCCAGCTTGTGGTCTGCTTACTCACTAGCTTCCAGTGCTGGACTCTGACAAAATCAGAGACATGAGTCGTGTGAAGTCTTGTAAATGATGCGGGATAAGATGTTAAAAAACGTTGCAGGAATTTAATGTGGTGAGCATGAGACATTACTACATTCCATGGTTTACCTAATTTGACAAGAAGAAAATTAACTTATTAGTGCTAATCAGATTTAGTTAAATTAAATCGGGAGCCCTGTGATAGACTGGCAGCCTGTCCCCCTTTCTCTCCCTCTCAGCTCCTGCTTAGTGTGATTCCATAAAGGCTGGATGGAAGTAAAGATGAATTAACCTGGGACAAAACAAAACAAATTTTAGTTAGGGAAATTAGTTATACTTTAAACTTATATGTCATATTTTGCTTTAAAGTCAATAAAACTTTGCATTCAGTTCAAAGCACATATTTACCTAAACTGCATAAATGAAATGATTATTTCTCCCTCATTTGATGTTATATCAGACATAATTTATCTTGATTTAGATGACAGCAAAATGTATAATTTATCTATTTCTTCAAAGTCATAAGTTTACATAAACTTGTGTAACTGTAACTATTGTGTATGTATAGGCGTAGTAACTATTATTACTACGTCTATACAATTTGGTCAAGAATCGAGATGATGTCATGCCATTGTAAGCTTTCTATACAATCATTCACATCATCTAAGTTAAACGGAGTTGTACTCGTGGATACACTTTAAATCACTCTTCAAACAAAATAAATGTCAAGGCATCAGGAAATGAATTGCTGATCACCACAAGTCTGGTTAATCCGGTTCTGGATCATAAAATTGCCAGATGCTCGAAGGTATAACGTTCATCTGTTTAAACATTTCTATGCAGCTAAATACTGTGAGGTTGGCCTAGAGCTAAATATGCCTTGGAGCGAAAGATGTTGGTTATAGCTAGTAAGAGACTCTTGTTATCCACAGCCAAAAGAGAGCTGTACTGACACGAGGTGTCAGCGAAAAAACCCCCAATAATACTTCAAAAGCAACATAAAACAACAGATTATAGTTTCAAATGCACTAATGCACAATGACCTTAATTTTTAGGACCTCTTCTGTAGGTTGATAAAACTACTGTTAAGATACTTTGCAGGGATCCTCGTTACATTTGAGAAAAAACCAAACAAAACTGTAGGCTCTGTCGGGAAGAATGGGACAAAATTCTAGCAAAGTTTTGCTAGGAGTTTGGGGAAGTACACCCAAGTTTAATGCAATTTTTAATCCTCGCTCAATCTTAGGACATGGGGGTCATTTGAACCCCACGAGATTTTTACTCTGTGAGCGTCCAGCATCCACTTTTACGAGGTCTTTTTTGTTTGGTATCAGAAACTGACAAGTTTAACAGGACAACCACCTGCGTCCCAGCTGTCCAACCACAATATTTGCTGCACTCCTCCTGAGTGTCGTGGTTAAAGAAAGACAACATTGTCTTTTTCTTTCTGACATCTAGCAGAAATATATTATAATATAATTATATAAAATTATATTATTATATTATTATTATTATATTAATTATGTAATTACAATAATTATGTAAATTACAATATAATTTTTAAAAAACAGGAAACATTTAGTTTGATTACATGTCAAAAAGATTGTCTTTTTTTAAGAAGATGTAAATTTCTTGCTTTCGTAGTTCAACCACAATAGAAAATGCCAGAGTCACCTGAGTCAGTCTTTAATTTTGTTTCATTGTTAGTCAATATTTAACTAATGGGTAGAGTTTACCCATCCAACACAGCGACATGTGCATTTCATTTCTACATCACTGGACATAACACAGGTATTAAAGAATTGCACTTTTTTGAACTGTTTGCAAACAGCAGAGCACAAAAGTTCTACTGTTTATGTTTTGTGATTCTTTCATTTTTGTTTGTTCTTCAGTAGGTTTACTTCTATTTTGTACTGTTGCTGCAAAACTCCTGAGCTGTATGGAGTGAAACCCCTTGACTGTCTGGATAGATAGTTCAACCACAAAAAAGGCATGGAAGTCGAGGGCAGACTGGAGTTATTCAATTTAATTTTTAAGTACAAATTATATAATCCTGCTCGCAAAATTGATGCATCTTCTGTGACAACTGCCAAAAAGATCCCAAATCAGACTGAAACATGCAGCATTCACAGAATGTAGACAAACCTGACCAATTAATCTAAACAAATTTGTGCCAGTTTAGGATCTTTATCTTTATCAATGTTTGCCTCATCCTCAGTGTTTGTGTTTTCATCCATAATGGCTTAAGGATAATCAATTATATTCTCAAGTAGATATAGTTAAGCTGGACCTCCTGTAGCTGAGACAGTCTGATCATCATCATAATAATCTCACTGATTGACTTACTCATGTACAAAATTTATGACAACAAGCTCATCATGTTTATGGTATTTTAAAAAGAAAGAAATCACTTTAAAAGGTGCATGTTTGTGCTCCACCCAGTTGTTTGCTACTATTCTTGCACATAGCCTGGGTCCATATGAACCCATATGACATCAGGTGACATTGATTTTCACTATGCAGAAATTACTATTATCTTACTATTGTTTTATAATTATATATGTACCTTCCAGGTTTCAGTATAAGAATGTCACAGAACAGGCCAGTTTTTCTTTTTGATCCACCATAACTATCTTTTTAGTGACAGTAAAAAAAAATTAATTCTTATTTTTATGTTAGATGGAAGAGGACAAAGTCTATTTTTGTTATGACGTAACAAACTTAAAGAAAATCATTATGTCAATTTGTCTGAGTCTCCTCTCTCCTTTTAAGGCAAAACTAAATCGCTGTAAAACGCCATGGTTTTGCTCTTCATGGTGTTTTTTTTGTTTTTTTAAGCACTATTCCCTTGCAAGAACCAAGGTTCTAATTCCTGAGGTCTTTTCTTTTGGGTTTGCTCACTGGGTACTCCTGTTCCTCTCACAGTCTCATTACAAGTCTGTTAAATTAATTGGTCACTTCAAATTGCTGAGTTTTTGAATGTGGTTGTTTGTTCTGGGAAGGATTGATGACTTGTCTGTGTTCTACAGAGGCTTTCACAAATTGTAAAGTCAATATAATGTAGTGTCAGCAGTCATGAGCTTCGCAGCTTTATGTTTGAAAATATCACATCATAAATCCATCACAGATTATGCTCCTTGTAGACTGACAACAGTACAAAACTAATATCCTGCACCATGATGCCAGGTAAAAGTAATAATCTTATATGTGCACAAACAATACTGAAGCTACACAGTCACACTGAAAACAACAACAACAACAAATGTTTTAGTTTGAGCAGTTACATCTAGTTTCTATTCAGTTTATTTATTTGGTGCCAGTTTGCAACGAAAGTCCTTTCAGGACATGATGAAAAACAGAAACCAATGGAGTTCAGTGCAGGAAAACAACAATCTGTTTGGTTGTTATTTAATGAGATTAAGAGTTGTAGAGCACACGGGGGGTAAAAAAACATGAAAATTTACAACATTCTTCTAAAATATACTTCTGTTTTTTCCACAGTCCACAGACCATAAATGTGGAGACCGTTTCCTTTTGTGGTTTTCATTTCTTGCTTTCATGAGCCATGTCCTCAGGAAACACCATGCAGCGCAAAATGAAAACTCAATAGGCACCAACAGTGATAACAAAAGGAAAAATAATGAAAACACTATTACATTTAGTATTATTTACATTGGAAAAAGTAGCAATGTCATATACAGAAAAGGACTTGATCTGCGGCTTTTAAAAAAAATCCACAATGGTCCATTCATTAATCAAGCACATGAGAGCTACTGTAGAAAATACCCTTTGACATTTCTTCAACACAACAATGCCTCTTTGACTGTCCTCCACATTGGCCTGACAAACACTCAACCTAAAATAAACAATCTTACACAATTTAAAAAAGAAATACATGAAGAAGCATTATAAATGTTTTTTTTTCTTTTGCTTCTGTAACAGAAGAAAAGTCTATTTCAATATTTAATGGAGTGTCTCAAACTGCTAATCCTACCCAGTGTTAAGGAATGCTCTCAGTATCTTCTAAAGCGCTTTCTCTTCTTTCGTTTTTGCTGTATATCTTAACGACACTATCAGGTAATATGTGCTGCAGTAAGAAACAAAAGGGGAAGCCAATGACAGTTTCTTTCAGTCTCTGCATTGCTTTCATTTTTAGACGAGAGGTGGCGAAGACATGTGTCAGTTTATCATTCCAAATATATGAGACAAACAAGTTTTTACAGATGTCATCAGTTCACCCAGAAACACATGTCAAACGTACAAAGAGATAATGGCAAAATAAGAAAGAAGAAGAAGAAAAAAAGGAGGATCTACTATTGAGTTACTTTTTTAAATATGTTTTGGAATAATCTCCTCCACTGGATCTCGTGTTCCTTCAAATTATCTCAGTGACTCACACAAGCAAGCCTCTTTGCTCAGTACACTGCTTTCATTGTCTGAATTTAGGAAGGAATTTTAGTTGAAGATTGTGACATTTTATAACACAAGATCATATTTTTTCCCCTCACACATACAAACATAGTCAACCGTATACAATTGCTAATTTAAGTGGTTAAAGCCTAGAAGGGAATTCCACCACACCAGATTGAATCAGTTCTCCACGTATTAATTAACATGCTTTTCACAATCTAATGCGTCAGCTCACATCCCTATGTGCTGCACCTACAGGAAATGCCAAGCTGTTGCTTAAGGAGTTTTGATCAAATCAAAATAGTCATCAGGTCCAGGTGCTGTGCCAAGTCTCTGCTTTGCTCAGGCCACAGCGATGCAACTTCCTTTATCCTGCGGGAGACAATAATCATACTCTTGCGCATGCACTCCACCAGTCATACCTCCAACGGTCCACCCCCATTTAATCCTCTGATTTTAGGCCTTGCTACAGTTTGAGTTGCCATGTTTTCATTGTTGTTATGGGCTGTGACTCATCTCGCGTCTGTTCTCACTGGCTGCCACACCTAAGGCTAGGAAACACACCCATTCCCACATATCCTTTTATTCAGCCGGAGTTATAAGCCACAAAGCAGCGACAGAGAGGATTTGGTTATAAAAACAAGTGAAAAATTCAGTTTATATCCTCAATGATATGATTTATTTCACATACAATACCTTGAAAACGGAATTATTCCACCTTAAACTTTATAATATTGCAACTTCGTACTTCAAAGTGTGTTAGTGGGATTTTAAACAATGCAACAACACAAAGTGGTTCACAATCATAAAGTGTAAGATAAAAATAATTTCAATTAAAAAAAAAATACAGGAAAAAGTCTGAAAAGTGTGGTGTGCCTTTGCACTTAGTCTTCCTGTGTCAATACTTTGCAGAGCCACTTTTCCATTACAATTACAGCAGCGAGTCTTTTGGGGTGTATCTGTGCCAGCTCAGCACATTTACGGATTGAAAAGTCCAACCTCTTCTGACTAAGCTCAAACTAAGCTCAAGCTTAGTCAGACTGGAGGAAAAGTATTTTGTAACAAATCTTACGACAGATTCTTAGTTGAACTTAATTCAGGACTTTGCATGAATATTAATGTATTTTGATCTTAGTCATCTCATTGCAGCTCTAGCTGCATGTTAAAGCCGTCGTTCTGGTGAAAAGGAAACATCCTCCCCAGTTTCGCAACTTTTGGAGCCTCTAATGTTTATGTAGGGGATTGATCTTCACGCAGGTTCATCACCGCAGCTTAGAATAGCATTTGGCCATATAAGAAATCTTTGATCTAAATCTTTCTATCGCAGCTCTGACTCTATATTTAGGGTTGATGTGATACTTGAAAGTAAACCCCTGCTTAGCAAGTTTGTTGCTGCCTGAAATGTTTGTATTTTTCTACCGTTGCCATGTATTCATGTCCATCAAGTTTCCGACCAATTCTAATTCCCCTCTCGGTCTCCACAGCATGATACTGCCACCATCATGTTTGTTTGTGGGGTTACTGTTCTGCGAAGCCTGGTGTTTTGCATTAAGGTGAACATTTTAAACCTTGGTCTCATCTTCTTTCATGTCTTGCTTTGCCTAATAAATGATATGCGGCAAACTGCAAACATCTTTCAGCAGGTATTTTTTTTTCTCGTCACTTTTCCACAATGACAAGATTTCTAAAGCGTCTGACTAACAGTTGTCATGGTAACGGATTGTCTCATGTGAGCTGTGACTCTGCAGCTCGTCTAAAGCCATCATGCCCGCTTTGGCTGCTCTCCTGATTGTTACTCTCGTTCCCAGGCCTGGTAAATTAGCTGGACGGCCATGACTGGGTAGGTTTGCTGCTGGATCATGTTCTTCCAATTTCCAGACAATGTATCGGAGATTGTGTCAGTGAGAGATGTTCAAAATCTTTGATGTTTTATAACCAGAAACCAGATTTAAACATCTTCGTAGCTAAATTTCAGTCAATGAAAATGAGTGCATGCATATGCAAGCCACACATGTATGATTTTTGTTTTCAAAAACTGTGACAACCGTTCATTGTTTTTTCACAATTATGCAAAACTTTGTTTTGGTTTAGCACAATCACACTAAAACAAATTGAAATTTGTGGTTGCCAAAAAAAAAATGTGAATGAGCTAAGGTATGAATAACGTCTGTAAGGCAGTTTACGTAAAACTTTGCCCTGAACTTTAATCTTTTGTTAGAGTTGTTTTCCAGCTGCTCTCGCTGTAACCTGCTTCAGATTTAATCCAGATAAGGAAATGAAAAACAAAGGCTCCCATCAAATTTGTCTTCATGTAAACGTAGGAACTTGTTGTCAAGGAAAACTGCTTTTACAAGCACTAAAGGACACATTTACTGTCTGGACCATAAACAGCCACTGTTGAAAAGTTGTTGAGCGGAAAACAGCTTTGAGGAGAGCCCTGCTGTTTACATGCAGACACATCACAGGAGGTTTGGTTCAGAAAGCAAAAAAGTTGACACCCGTCTTCAAAGGTGATACTCAGTAAAAGGCAACATGCGCTCAGACCTCAGGGTTCCCTTGCATTAGAAGAACAGTTAGGGAAATGGTCACCGATTAAAATCTGAGCTTCTGTGTTAAAGAATGATTCTAAGTTACAGCAGGTATAAGTCTATATCATATAACACACTCCTTGACATTTGAGTCCAACAATAACTTTTTTCATGCTTGATTCTTTTTGCTGCCTTCCAAGAGCTGTTTCTTAAAAACAATTGAAGTTCAAGTTCTAGAGAAATACTTTCATCACGAAGCACATGCTGCAACAGAGCTACATTTTCGCATGCACATAAGAAGTCACTCTTGTTTGTGGAAGATCCTCACTGTTTTTTTTTTGAGGGGGGACAAAACAAACCCCAAGCTGTCTTGATATGCAGCGTTTAAAGCCGTAGTTTTTTAAATATGAGCATGCACACGTCCAAGCGTCTGCACCACACCCTGTTCGTCTACCACAAAGCAGCGCGGCAACTTCCTCTGTTCCTGTCTCTCGCACGCTGTTTGCTCGTAGAGCTCGGGTGTGTAGAGAGGAGATCGGCGAGAGGGTTATTTCAGATATGGTTAAAATTAGGAGAAGCAGTTATCTGGTACGACAGTTGAGTGACTGCATCTAAGAACAACATGAAATTTTCTATCCACAACTGGAAGTGCACATAAATACTCGAGTGAACTAAATGGCTGGGAAAACTTAAGCTGGGAAAGTTTCCATAGAAGCTCAAGTAATTTTGAATAAAATCTATAAAATAAATAACGTAAGGAGTAAATCTTTCAAATAAAAAATTGGAAATATTATTTACATGGGAAATAACATACAGTGCCCTACTCATCTCTTGAAATTGTGAAAAATCGTAGAATAAATGAATCTTTAGTGCAGTTGCACAATCTCAAATTTCAGTACATTTGTTATTATAATCATAAAAATGATTGGCAGCCTCTAAAAATACAATTGAACCACATGAAACTAAAGCTTTTTGTAATTTATATGTTATTCCATGTTTTACAGCTTTACATGTAAAGCAACTTTTAATAGAAATAAATGATGCCTCTTTCTCACAGATACTCTTTAAAACTGGAAATACAGAGGAACATTACTCAGACAGAAAATGAGAACACCACAAACAACTTTATTTCAGTAATTCAGATAAAAATTGTAACTCTACAAGTATATATTCGAAGTGTTATTTTTTATTATTGAATACCCACAATTCCATATTTTTTTAGAAAGTTTAATT
Organism: Micropoecilia bifurca; assembly: GCA_903067075.1. Classification (NCBI taxonomy): domain Eukaryota; kingdom Metazoa; phylum Chordata; class Actinopteri; order Cyprinodontiformes; family Poeciliidae; genus Micropoecilia; species Micropoecilia bifurca. The sequence continues at coordinate 6,729 of CAEGAF010092159.1, read as the reverse complement.
ACACAGAATTTATTAAAGTTTTGTTTTTAAATATAAAAATCTTGCCCTATTGAAACATATTTTCACATACTGTACCAGACAGTTTATGCACTCAACAATTGGTAGGGATTTCTTTTGCATGAAATTAAGACAAGGCATAAATTCAAACTGGGAGAATCTTCAGCTTTTACCTGCATCATCCGCCACTACCACCAGCACCAGGTCTTCTCTTCGCCTTAGCCAATCGTAGATCAGGAATCCCTCTATAAGGTTTGTCACCCATGGATCAACCTGCTTCCCAGCCGTGCTTCGACCCGCCTCCACCCCATCTCCACCCTCGCCCTCCCAGGCTTCTTCAGGTTTCCCTTCTTTCTGGTCTCCACTCCACCACCAGTGTCGGAGCCCCAGGGATGAAAAAGTCCCTGATCCCCACCCTAGATTGTCCATTTAATCTGATGGCAATTCTCAGTATACACGTCTTTTACTGGGATCCGAGCGCTAAAGCACTTTCAAATAAAAACCTTCTAATTGCTGCTTCCTCAATCTGTGAGTCTCCCAAGCAGAATTACTGCATCCCTGCAATGTGGAACCAATGCCTGTGGCTTTGCCGAGGGGTTAAGTCCAGGTTGTCAAGCATCTTTGAGGGACATGAAAAATTGGTTCTTTAACTCTGATTTCACTTTATTTCATTTAATTGGAAGCCTTCAAGTACAGTGGGCTGTTGATAAAATGTTTATGTTGTATGTTTTAAGGAATTTTGTGATATCTACAGTCTTCCTTATCTCCACTCCTGGGAATACAGTCAATCATTGGATTGGCTGCTTTGCAAACGCCAGCCAATAACATGTCAGTTGCAACTCAATATTTCAGGTCACCTGAGCTTCATTCAATGTTTTAGATCTTTACAAACAATTGAGGTATTTTTCGGTGAATAATTTGGAGCCACGTTCAAGAGAAAAATCCACAAATAGGAGGGAATTGACAGTACTTCATGGATTCCAAGTCAGATGCGTTTGCTGGTAAATTAAGCAAAAATGTGATTCCTTGGTCATGAAAGCAGGTATTAATATTGTGGGCAGTGTGGAAAGGGTCTAAGTCCTGGATCTGATGCAACACAACTGACAGACACCAGCAGAGGACTTTGCTCCCAAAATCAAAAATGGGTTTGTATTTATTGTGAGACTAAAAATGTAAGTAATAATTTGTTCTTGATAAGAAGTGGATATCTCCAAATTAGTAGTTTTAAAAAATGTAGTTTAAAAAAAAAAATCAATAAAATATCCTAATAAGGGTACCTAAAAAATTATGGAAGAAGCTGCAATTTCTGACAGCTCCAGTCAGCTAAAAATCTAGGTATTATAGTATGATGTTTCTGACATCAGCTTAAATGAAAGCAACACAACGGGTGGTGTTAGAATAAAAGGGCACTTAAGTTCATATGACGTGGCTACTGGGAACATCAGAAAGAAAGGTTGGGTTACTTTGTTTTAGCTACTGAACTCCTTTAACCAGATATTTTAATATATACCCCAGCTGCTGGTCCAAATACCCTCATATAATTCCAGGCAGATTTTTCTGCTGAGGTTGTCATTGAGCAGCAACTCTGTTAATGTCGTATAATGCCTTCCTTTATTTTTCCAACACATGGAAAACTGTGCAGCTTTGACCAATTTCCAAGTGTTTAATTTAACATTGGTGTTATTTTCTTTGGCTGCTCTTGCAGTGAAGCAAAACTGTGCTTTTAAGGAGCTTTAAGCTTATTTCAAATGACAGTAGGCTGGAAGAGGAGGAGCGCCTACCTCATTAAAATGTTTGACAGTGTATTTCACTCTATTTCACTATTACAGAGCCATGCCATAGTCATGAGTGTTTTTGGCACATTAACTACCATTATAAAGGGCAATTTATGCAAGAGAACCTCTGCATAGAAGAATGTAAAACCTGCATTTATTATAGTTTTTTAAAATTCAAACAGCTCTAACTGAAATAAAAGTAGTTGAGTTTTTGCAACTCTGTTATCCTGGGAGGCACTGCACCAATTAAAAACTTTCACATAAACAAATAGTTTTGCTTGTGAGTACAGGAAAACTTTTCATTCATGACTCACTCAGTTAATGATAAGTTTGTATTAGTTTGTGTACAGTGACTTCAGAGCTGTTATAACAGGGTTGAGCTATTGTCTGTCATATGAGACGCACATTGTGATGTGTTAAACTGTGTCAGCACGAGACAAATACTAAACACGTGAGCATCACGTTTAAGTAGTTATACATTGATGGCAATGAAAATGTACACGGATATGTTTGAGAGCCGTTTCAAAACTGTTGTTTGACCAGTTTCCTTACTGTCAATCACCTTTTCTCCCCCGAACCAGAACTCAGTCTTTTTGCTATACGTCTCTGCAGGCCTCTATGTGGAACAGTGGGTGGTCCCAGTGGAAAGGACCACTCCCTCCAACAGGTCTCCTCCCTTGTATTCTCCTCCCTCTGCAAACCAGGAGCCCTACCCAGCTCCTGGTCCAACCACTCGGCTTAGTCCAGAGTAGAAGCCACACAGAGGAGAGAGAGAAAAAAACAAAAAAAAAAAACAACAAAAAAAAACAAGAGGCTTAAATCAACTCAGAGAAGGGAGGGAGGGAAAGAGGAGGGGGAAGAAAACGCCCTGGAAGCCTAAGTAGTGGAGAAATAGGAAAACAGAGACAGACTTCTGACAGACTGCAAACTTGTGACAGCGTGAAAAGTGCTCTGTTTATCCTTGGGTGAAGGGGAGAAGACACGTTTTTTCAAGGATGCTCAGGCGGGTGTGAGGCTTCTTTGGCGCAGCGATTGCGCACAGGTAGAGATGAACTTTTTCTCTCTTTATTTCTGTTTTACTGTAAAGTTAATGTTTGCTTTTTGACTGTTGGAATTTGACAAACTGCTCTTTGTTTCATGCTTATCTGCCCATCAAGATTTAGGTGTTCAGTCAGTTTCAACAGCAGTTGCCAAAGCGTCAGTGTTATCAGTTTATTGTACCATCATGGGGCTCTTGTTATGTCTGAGTTTGTAAGTTTACTATGACAGTGTCCTGCTTTATTACACGTCCTTATCTGCTCTGATGTTGTGTGCTTCTTCCAAAAGAAAGAAAAAAGTTGGGGAGGGGGGGAGGGGGGGGGGGTTTCCAATAGAAAGCTCTGGGAAGTTTAGAGCATTATGTTTTCGTTCAGTATATTTCTGTAAAGTGACAATCTGCATGGATCTCATTGCACATTCAAAACCTCATTTAAAGCAAAGCATGGCTTGAGAAGTGGGTGTGTACCCACAGCCACATGAATGCAGTGGCGCACTTTATTTTCCCCTAACAGAAGTCCAACAGGCATGAAAGTGTTTAAGAAACTTTTTCAAAAGTGATTTAAGTGACTTGAGGAATAAAAATAGGGGTTTTACACAATCACAGTCTTTCTGTAGTGGTTTGATCATTTGATGCCTCTTTGCATTCACACCATTCTGCATCCTGATTTGGAAAGAGAACCTTTAAAGAGTAATTTGTGGATGGAATGACGTGGCAGCGGCTGGATGGGAGAACTCATGTTCTGTTGATGTTATGGTTGATGCCTTTCTCCCATCTATACTCCACCTTTTGTTAGATAGCAAGTGAAGGTAGTTCACTGTTAGAGCCTGCAGCAACAAGTTTGGGTGTGGATCTCTCTCCTTCACCTCCCTTCCCTGCTTCTTTTTTTCTTCCCTCCCTTCTTCCTTTGCCGTCTCCTCAGACAGGCACACCCTTTTACAGCCAGAAAAAAAAGAACCCATACACACCATAGACAGTTGTCACAGTCGAACTCTTTTAACATCCTGACTGGACAGTGAAGGGCACATGTTGAATGTTGTTATCTTTTCTCTGCTGGTGTTTTATGTAAGCTTTCAGTTCAGAATGTTTTTCTTATGAAACGTTGAACGTCTGTGTAGAGTTTTTTTTTTTTATTATTTCTTGACCAGATATGTACTTTATTTCCTATGATAGAAACGTTAAACCCCTGCAGCCGTGACGCATGTGAATCTTTTATGACTTACTCGTTTGTAAGACTTGGACAGAGGACGATTTCTCCTTATTTTCCCCGTACCTTGGGTTACTTAACCTGGGCTCCATGCCAGGGTGTGTGTGGGGAAAAGATGGTAGGAAGACAGGGAAAGAGTCAGTAAGCGTGTTGGTGAGGGGGGGATGGGCGGTTCTGGGGTGAGGAGGGGAGTTATGGAATGTAGTGGTTTGGAGAGACAAGCTAATTGAAACCAGGTTTGAGGCATAGAAAGGGGGAGCAAAGGCTTAGCACGTTGGAAGAACGAGGGGAAAACGTTATTCTTTTTCTCTCAGAAATCCAAAAACTGACAGAAGTTTTCAAACATTATTATGCTATAACCTTATATATATTTTGTCCTCTTCAAAACATGTATCTCAACTTAATGTTTTAATCACGCCTACAACGAAACACCGTTTGAGTTGGGGAAAAAAAAAAGGACAGAAAAAATAACATAATTCTTTGCTGAACCTTAGTTAGAAGTTAGATTTGGCGATGTACAGTCGCCTGTCCTCCGCAACTCCCTCCTGCCACACCCAAAACTCCGAGCTGCTTCTCGCACCACCCTGTACACTGTTTTCTATCACGTACGTCGAACCAACGTTTAATGCCCCGCAGCAGTATATGTCTGGCGTGTTTTTAATTGCTCTTGTCAAGTTGATTGATTGTAACATGCACTGCTTATAGAGCTAAATTGTCACAATGAGCTAAAAGGTATTTTTAGGCGTTGCGTTGAGTAAGGATACTGCTTTTAATTAAATAAATAATAAAATGATTAGATTGGTTAGGAAATAACTGTGAAGGCGTGAACTTTAAATTAGCATAATAATATTGCTCACCAGGTCGTAATATGTTTTGTTCCCAGCTGTTACACGCTGAAATACTTGTCAGTAGAAAGGGCCTCGTCGTGGCCCTGGGTGGTTACTGTTTGTCTTCACATACGCTGTCTGCCTTTCTATTGCTGAGTTGGTTCAATGTGACATCTGCATGGAAAATAATAGTGTTTTAGTGAGCCACGTATCATGCCTGCTTGAAACCTTGACTTGTGTCAAGATATCGGTCTACCACCGATCAGATACAGCTGCAGGCACTCCTTGGGTGCTGCTGATTGACAGCAGGAACGAGAGCAGCTTTGTTTTGAATACTCTTCAGTGTGAAATTAAAGGAAACTGGTCTTCAGCACACTTCCTTTGCCGTTTCCTTGAGATTTCGTCAAGTGGGTGGCTGCAAGAAGTCACACTGTGTGTTGACCATACAAGAGGGCGGTGAATGTTCTGAAAAAGATGAAAGAATAAACTATAGGTTATTTGTCTCTAAACTGGCTTTGTGTTAGATGCACAAAGCTCCAGCAGAATCCACTTTTGAGGCTTGTTAAGGTTTCGTTCTCTTTCAGCTGCAAATAACACACATAAGAGCACAGTACGCTTTTAGAAAGTTTTTTAGGCAATCCACACAGCAGCCACTCCCTTTTCAACCCATCCAGCGCTGGTTTGGATTGTTTCACTGTGGACTCAAAACTCTCTGAGGAGCTTTTATCAGTACTCTTGCATGCTTTGTTGCTGAAAAATAGTGTTTTGAGAGTTATGATGATCTCGCCAGAAAAGTCCCACCCATGCATGTGGATTCAGATTTGCTTATTGTAGCTTTTCATTTGGCTGAACTTTTGCGAGCGTAGAATTCAAAATGGGTGTGAATGCTTTCCCTTTTTTTTTTTTTTTAGCTCTCATAAGCTAATAGCTAAGTTCATCCAAACATCTGCTTCACAGAACCATCCAGAACAATAAATCTTGTACAAGTGTTGCTTCACTGTACGATCTTACCTTGCTCCTCACTGTTAAAACCTGTCATGTTTCCCCATGCAAGGAGTAACATGCTGCATCTGTTAGCAAATCTTTTAGCAGGGAGGGGTTGGGGCCCAGAATTTCAGGGATCTGTGCCCGGAATGCAACGTTGGGAAAACATTTGGTGTTGTTTAGGTTTTCCTTATCTGGCAGATGATAGTCAAGGTTGGCATAGCTTGCTGTCTAAAATGCTCCAACAAATCTCACTTCTGTGCTTTATATACAAATGCATATTGTTGGCTCCAGTCAGGATGTAAATTCTGTAGCTAAGGAACGTCTATAAATATATACATTCTGCTGCCACCAAGCTTTATTTGCAATCGCCTTGTCCCCTCCACTGTAAACGGTTTTAGATTATTTTTACTGCAAACATCAGCTGTAGCAAATTAAACAGTTTGACAAACTGCCTCGAATCTAAAAAACAACATGTCATAATATACGTAGATGTTTTTTTTTTTTACAATGTCTGTATGATTCTGTTTTAAAATTTATTCTCCTCTTACCAGTGTTTAAAATAAGTTAAAATTTTGCATGATGGTTCTACACACATATATATATATATTTACATATATATATATATATATGTGTGTGTGTGTGTGTCTACATTAAGGAAATGGGTCTATGCTTTTTTTATTATTTATGCTTTCATTGTTGCTCAATGTTCTTGGCTGTGTAACAGTGTGCTGGCTTCAACCAGCCTCACTTCTCATTTCAGAAAAGAACAACTAAAGTGAAATTTTTGTAAAATAACGGCACAGCTTCGTTTCTTCAATTCCAGTCTGTTCTTTGGGGAGGGGGGGGGGGGGGCTTCAGGAGGACAACAACAGAACTTATTTCCTTTCAGATTGTGGTATT
>CAEGAF010092157.1:0-15798 GCA_903067075.1 Micropoecilia bifurca | reverse complement strand
CCCCTGAACCTAGAGAGCATTTAGATATTTTTTCATATACCGTATTTTCCAGACTATAAGCCGCTACTTTTTCCTAAGCTTTGAACCATGTGATTTATAGCATGGCAGTAGAAATCTAAAGAAGAAGCAGGGGAAGAGGAAGCGGAAAAAGAAGAAAGCGCCCATTTTCATTTAAATGGGCGCTTTCTTCTTCTTTTTCCCACACGAAAAATCATTACTTTTACTATTACAGTTATTGTTCGGAAACTAATCAGTTCAGTTGAATCTAAACTTGGAAACTTCTTCTCTTTCAACCTTAATAAATGATATTCAATTGACTTGTTATGACTCAAATTTTGGGTGTCTGCCTCCCTCTGCTGCTGCTGCATTGCTGTGGAAAACCTGGAGCAGAAGAGAAATCTGAGGCTTATTTTTTTGTAAAAAAAAAAAAAAGGCACAAAAATGTTATGTTTACTGTTTTTTTTAACTTTGTGGTTGAGGCTTATAGTCTACTGCGATTTATAGTCCGGAAAATAGTATTTATTTCATAAATAGTGTTATTTCCTGGATTTTTTCTGTGAAGGACCCAGAGAGGGTTATTTGATTGTGCTTTCTGGAAAACAATACTGTTTTGCATTTAGGCTCTGTTACAAACTGACTCGGCCCCCACCAGAGAAGGGAAAAGTTATGTGGCTGTCACAGGAAAAAGTTTGGGGACCACTGGTGTAGAATCTTAGAGGAGATTCTCATGAGAAAGCCAATGTTTACTCTACAGGAGCTTCATAGTCTGCACTGCCTGTGGCTTTCACTTAGACATAGTCTGTAACACACACTACAAAAGAATGAACCACTGCTTGTGTACTTCCTTTCCCCAGAGGAAGTGTCTCAAAGGTTACAGAGAGGTTAGCGAAGGCAGAAAGATGCAATGTCACGAGATTGACACAGAATCAATGAAACTCTTCACAAATTAGAAGAAGAAAGGAAATGAAAATAACATGTATGTATGCATTATTTGATTTTTCAATTGCTTTGAGTAACAATTGATTAAAACAGATGGTTTAGCCTTTTTATGCTTTTAAAGTAAATCAAAGTATATAGTGAAGAAAAGAAACAGATCATGAACCATATTGTATTTATTTTTTCAAATGTTTTTTTTGGCCACATAATAAAGTTATGTGTTTTTAAACAGTGTAAATGCGTGGTTTGAATTGTAAAAATGTCATTAATATATCTTTATATCCTAGCCAATACCATTATTTAGATACTTTTGGATATTTTAATCTATGATCAACTTACATTTCTTTCTACACGTTGTGTTTTTCTGTTAATCCGCATCAAAAGACTTATTTTGTGGCCCTGATCCTGATCAGGCCAAATTAGGATTTAAAATGGTCAAGCAGTTGAATGATTGAGTAATCGTGACATAAATTCTTTGTCTTTGTGCTTCCGATGTCAGATAATACAATCCTAGGTTGAAAATGAAAGCATTCCCACAGGCAACAAATACCCAGAAAAGACTTCAGTTTGTAAAAATTAGGAGATGGTAGTTAGCCATTGTGTTTCTTTCTCACTAAAAGAACCAAAATAGTTGGAATTCAGAGTTAACATATCAAATGCCATTCTCAGAATGAAAAATTCTTCAATTAATGTAAGTTTACGAGAAAAAAGTTTGACATTTCTGTTTTTTTTTCTCTTGTTGAAGGACATTATATATAAATATATAAATAATATAAATAAAAATGAAAGGCACATTTTAAATTGTTATTAAACTAAAATTATTTTAAAATTAAATATCTAAGCTACATGTATGGCATGAAAGCATATGCATTTTAGCCATCTTGACTTTTAGAAAAATAAAGTTTGTGTTTGCAAAAATTGAGCTAAGCAGTTTCATAGGAGTCATTCTTATGAATAAAAATAATTCTATATCAGTTATTTCAGGTCCACTTTCTAGTTCATACATGTTTCATGTTAATTCTGTAACATCATCTGCATCATTTCTTAGTTTTCAGGATCTTTCTTTCCCTTCATTTTTAATTTTGGTGCCATCAGAGGTTCATAAGTCAGACAGTTTTTATGTGTTGAGCAGCCTGTCTGCAGCCAAAGTTACACGGCAGAAACGTAGCTGAAAAGCAGAACCACATGTGTTGCTGGGATTTTGACTCAATAATGTGATCAGTTTAACAAAGACATTTATCTTATACAAATGTAGACATCCTGTTAGGCACTTTGTGTATCCCAGAGTACAGACTGGTGTGATTCTTACGCTCTTCATTTGAGCATATATGCTCACATGCTCAACTGTGAAAGAGGCTTTCAAACTGATTTTCCCTGAAACTCTTGTTATGTTTTAGAAGAGAAGCATCTGAAGGCAAAACCAAAAGCTGTAAGGGATAAATTAACTAGATCCACAGAAAATCTTCAATTTGCATTGGGCAGCTGACCTTTAACATGGGAAAGTGCGTGCTTGTTTGCAGTTTTATCGGCGCTCTGCTGGGGGAAACAGTCCCAGCCGGAGATGTGGTATGTTTTGAGACGGGATCGCAAAGTAAACAGAAAGTCCTCGGTTCAGCTTAGAGGACAACAGTCCCAAGACACGCAGGTCCCACAGGACAGACAGGCATGCCAATAAACAGTCAGGGTTGATTGAAATAAGATGAGTCAGATCTCATCATGACATCCAAACAGACTCAGTCCTTCTGATGAGTTTTACTGTTAACAGTAGATGGTATTAGGGCAGCAGTATATTGAAAAATTCATGCAATGTTTTTCACAGTCACTTAACAGCCACAAGCTTCAATTCATTTTAGGGATTTTTTTGATAGACAGTGGAGAACCTTTCTTTTAAGAGTCCTGACGCAAAAACTTTCTGCCGGTCTGCTAGTCCACAATGTACATTAGCATGTTTACTACTGTAGCTTGTGTTTGTGAGACGGTCAAGCATGTGGTAGCTCCACTGTGACGTGAAATAGGCATTAGCCAATTAAACACGGCCCCTGTGGTAAGGTCCATTAATCATAAAGTCTTTCCTAGTTTTTAAAAAGTTTCATAAAAAAATACTAACACAACCAAACCACATGGAGAAAAACACATTTTTGTTTCATTTTTTTCTTCTAGTGTTTAAGAAATTGTAATTGTCTGTTTCTGTCATCGCTATTCATGTGAGCATAGTTCAGTGTTTGTTTCTTTTTCATAATTCAGATGCATCTGCCTGCGGCTCTGTCATTTGCAGACACAGACGTTTGACACATGATGACATGTTTACAGAAACCATAAAATTCATCACATTTCTGAACCTCCCAGTTGTCATGTGGCGAGTCTGGGAGTTTTTAGAAAGTTTTATTGTGGAACGAATATTTCTGCAGCAGCCCATCGGATAAAGAGTTGCCTTGGAAACTTGAAACAAAAGGAAGCTGGTCAGCTCGAGTCTCCGGTTCCTCCCAGTTTTTTTTTTTTTACCTCCACCATGTTTTTCTGACTCCATGCTTGAGGGAAACAAACGAGTTTGGAAAAAGCTGGAAAACAAAGGAGTGTGCATGTGTGTGATGTTTACCTGTGTTTTCTTTGAACGGGCTACATGCTTGTTTTCTGTGTGTGTGTAAGAAACACTGGGTTCCTGTCTTCCTACAGAGGAAGGAAGAAGTGCAGAAGACCCATAAGAGCAGAGTGACTTCAGGCTGATAAGCCTCATCAGGATGTGTTGGCACGGTTGTTCACAGCGAGACTTTTTGCTCTTTGAGTTTCAACATTGTAATTGTTTGGTGTCGCCATAGTCCTCTGATGCTATTTTGCCTTTTGTTCTTTAGATGTGTAACTATTTTTGTTCTCAAAGTGAAATGCAACTGAAACATCTAACACTGGCCAACAATTGTAAACTGTTCTGTGAAGTTTGTTGACAAAGTATCCACACCCCTGGCTAAACACCTGGGTGAAGTTACCCTCCTCACCACATACCCCTAGACCCCTAGACACTCCTCCCTCAATCCTCTCCCGCCTTCTTTAAATCAAATGAAACTGGCATCAAATGTTTGTGCTGCAAACATTTTAATTTGTGCCACTATCATTTTAAAGATAGTCAAAAACACCTTGTGTCAAGATAATTAATTTTATTACAATCTACTCTTAATGATAAAAACAACATCAATTCAAACTAAATATAGCCCAATAAAAACGATGAGTCTCTGCTAGGTAAGATCAGTATGCTTTAATAAGATATCAGTGCAGAAACACAAACGTCTTACTAGGTCAAAGTCCCCATATAGTAATAATGATATATTATTAGGTCATGAAATTTAGCATATTAAAATATATCTGAATTAACTAATGTAACTGTATGGTATGACAATGACAACAGCAGAAAACAAGTTGTTGAACATGGATCCCAGAAGGAAGAAGAAAAACAATGAAGAGACGGTGGAAGAGCAAAACTTCACACCACATCCATTCGTCACTTTTTGGGGAAAACCCTTCAAGGAGCACAGAATGCCAAGTTAAATACAATGCCGATGCCTTCTCTATTTGAAATACCAAAGTGTTTGCTTCCCATATTTTTGTTTTGTTTAGTTCTTTTGTTGTATTTCTAATAATAAAATTGCTGTTTTTCTGTTTTCTTTGATCAAATTTTCTGAAATCTTTGTTTCTGATTGAAATTGTCAGAGCAGAAGCTCATCTAAATGGGAGGTGGGATTTCTCCTCTAGGGAAATGTTTCAAATTCAACTTCTGCTTGGCCAACCGTCTCCACATTCAGTAATGCAGCTCATTGTTTTAATGTGGTTTCAATGTGAAGAGCTGCTTAAAGAATATAATCCATCTTCAGCTTTGATTTTTATTCACTATTCTGGTTTCCTATCAGTCATCTCTCTTTGGTCTCCAAAAACATCAACTTAATGACCGGACAATATTGCACTTTTATTTCCAACAAGTAACATTTTAACAAATATCTAGTAAGGTGCTTTTTTTACTGGAAACTTATTTGAGTAATTCAAAAATTCTACATTCTATACATAATTTTACACATAATCCCAGAAACAGATCTAACTTTTTTTCCACTTTGAAAGACGAGGAACATCTTATTTGATTAGTGATGAAATTGTTGTGAAAACTTTAATGTGTTAAAACAATACTCATGTTTTGTAAAAATAATTTTTTAGGTGAATGTGTGAAAACATGGAGGAAGGTTAATCTTGCTCTGACTTAAACTTTATTTGGGAGCTGGTCTACAAAAGACACAGAATGGTACCACCAATGTTTAAAGATAAAAGTAAAATCATACCAACTGAATTTTGCATTCATGTTAAGATTTTGTGACATGATGGTATACTTTGATTTTTTGTTTTTGTTTTATTTAGTTTTAGCCTGATCACAAACTGGAAGTGTGTTAATTTGAAAGGGTGAACAATTGTCTTCCATTTTGTTCCTCAGATGCGTCTAATGTAAATGAAATTTAACAAAACTATCAGAGATTTGATTTATTTACTCTAAAGTAAGATGAGGTTATTTTTGCAGTATAAAATCTGCAATAAAATGTGTGATATTGGCTTATATTTCATAATTAACATAACATTTGGCTTGCAATTAAAGTAAAATAAAGTATACTGAAAAAAGAGGCCTGTTTGATGATTTTCTTGAAACTCTTAAAGAAAATAAAGTTTTGCTAGATTTTAACTGTAACATACATGCACCTTACTGCCATTACCTACAGCCCTACTGCCAGGACATCCTCACTTCAGCATTCATCCAAACTAGAAAAAAAATCAGCTTTTCCCTGCAGTCAAATCTTTTCCTGCTAATACTAAACCTTTCAAACAAGAGCAGCTTCATCAGCAGATCGGACAGATTCCTGTTTGTGTGAGGAACTAAGGAATCCATTTCTATGAGAAGTTTGTTTGACTTCTCGTCAAGATTTGCTGTTTCCATGGATGTTCTGCTCCATCAGCAGCTTCATTTCTATTACAATGTGCACAAAACTTTGTCACTGAAACAACATGATATTGCAATTTTGGTTTCCATTAACTAAATAACACAGTTAAAATCAGATAGGAATAAGTTTGTTCTTGTGATATATCACTAGAAGACAGACATGCTTCATCATGCTTCAACCACTTCCTGTTGTCTACTTTTTCATAGCAACATCTAGAATTTGTTTTGTATGACATTTTTCTAAATGAAGCAAATGAAATGTCAAATAGTGGAATCATATAATATAAACTCAGTATAAACTGAGCTTTTATTTTACATGGGATTATTGGATATTTAGGAAAGGTGTGAAGGAGCGACTAAATCATCAGTCAAAGTTATAAAAATATCTACCCTTTTACTAATTTGGTGATTCCTAGATTCTTAGATGTCATGAATTTCAGTGGAAGTTCTTGCAGTTAACATTGTAGCTGTTTGTCTCTTCTGCTCCTTATGAACGACTCTAACCTGATAATCTGCCCAGCCTACAGGTTGCTGCTTTACAGATATCCCACTTGAAACTCAAGTCCTTTTATACATTTTTAGCTGATAGCAATAACCAGCCCATGCTAATAACAACAATAAGGCTACTGCTGTTTCACATGTAAAATGTAAATATTTTGTTGGAGCAGAATAACCAAAAATATTTTCACAAAAGTTATTTGGAGGGAGCAAACTGTGCACTTGAAGGGTGAACTCAATACATTATGTCATGATAAGGCACATTTTATGGGTTCAAATAATATCAATAAAAAAAACAACAAAGAAGAGAATATAAAAAAAGATTCAGTGTTAATGGGTCAAAAACATGAAATAAAAGTTCTAAAAAGGACACATACATGGTTTATGAAGCACCATTATTTTACAGAAGCAACTTGGAAACTATGCAATTATGTGGCAACTTCACCTTTCTTAAAATATTTAAAATGCTACATATCTGAAAAGTGAAACTTAGAAAACACATGTTCAACATTTTTACTCTGACTGGTTTTTTCCTCTGTTTGTGTAAAAGTAAGAACAACACTACTGGCCAGTCAACAGATTCAACAGATATTTCAAAAGAAAAGAAAGGAAACAGGAGGGGGAGGGAAGCTGAGGTGGGGTTGGGTCCGACACCACAATATGGAAACTGGACGACAGGAATTGGTCCATAGAGATTTTTTATCTAAACAGCATCTAATGAAGAGGGACAACTGAGGACAAAGTACCAGGACACAATAAACACTAAAAACACCATGTTCAACATTAGTTCTGATTTTAAATACATAACATGTATGTGTACAATTTCTATACTTTAAAAGTGGTCACCACACAAAGAACATTAGCTTCGGAAACAGACAGCGAGACGCAGAAAAATACGGAAGGAGAGAAATAAGTTTCACTGAAGGCCTACTGACATAGTCAGAGTGGAAATTGATTTATGAGGAATAATAATATTCTGTAACAAAGTTCTCTCTGGTGTTGGCAGCCACTCTGGTGAGGATAAAACAGGAACTGGCCTTGTATGATAACTGTAAAGTATATAAACTCTGCTTTCACTCTGTGCTGCTTTTTTACACTTTTAATGTGAAAAATCTGTGACTTTTTTTTTCCTCTGTCCAGTTTGCACAGCAGTGAGCACAGAAGTCATGGGTTGACCTCAGTGCTCTAAAGAGACGACTGAAACTGTACAACTTTTTTTCTACAAGCCGAACCCATAAAACCCTCAAACATTTCTACATAGTTAAAGTTCCCTCTGATTGGCCAAGATGCCCATTTCAGTCCCTCCACATGCCCTCTGATTAACCTGAGTGATTGTCAAAACACCTTTAAATCTCAATCTTTAATCTCTCTAACAATCTCACATTCCTTTTATTTAAACCTTTTCCCCATACTGAAAATTGCCTTTTCCACCATTGTATTTGTTCATTTCTTCTTCGGTATTTGGAAAAGAAAAACAAAAAAGTTCTACTTATGTATTCCTTGAAAATTATTACTTACTGATTTTTTTTCACTCAAGGGATTTAAAAAATATATACTAAGTCAGTCTTGAATTGGAAACTAGTAGCAAGAGATGCACAGACAAATCGACTGCTATTGTACAGTTTTATATTGATTAACTTTGAGTGATGAATAGCTTGGAATAAAATAAAAAAGGACATTTATCAGATTAATATGTACACAGCTAACAGGCAAACTCAGTGATGTCAGAAGCTTCTAGAAAAGTCATAAAGGCTACAACAACCAGCTGGGACATTTGAATGAGCAAACTAACCCGGAGTCAATTGACCAAGCGATGAAATAAGAGCTAACTAGCCAGCTAGCTATGTAATGCAAGCAGCCATCATAGCAAACACAAAGTGCTAGAAGCTGTTTTATCATTTCGTCTTAATTTAAAATAAAATCTCAGTTTTGGTATGTTATCTCTGCTCCGCTAGCAACGAAAGGTTTATGAACAAAACAAAACTAAATATTGGAAATTAGGAACAATTCTCTGATTTGTAATGGAATTAAAACCATATGGATTTAATTACTCTAGAACCATGAAATATAATAACAGATCTGTATTTCTCTGCCCTCCCCAGTCATCTGTGCACAACACTGCTGCTTTTTTATCTCATATAAAAATGTGTGCAAATCCAATTATTATGTGCAAGCTGAAAGTTTGGTGAATAAAATCAGCACAATAAGAAAAAAATACCCTGTTGTCATATAGGATGTTATTATAGATGAACAAAGACACATTCAAAATAATCTGATTTAAGACAGAAATGTCTAATATTTAACTTACGCAGGAGTACATGTTACACCACTATGAGAAACAAACAGAAGAATCTACTAGCTGACTGAGTAAAGACCCAACACACACGAGAAGGCTAGTCTTAATACAGCAGTGTTGCATCCATTCATTTAAGATATTCAGTTTGGTTAATGAAAGTAGAAGGAATCATGTCAGTACAGACCGATGAAGGCTAAAGTAAAAAATATAAAGTAGATTTAATAGAGGTCTAATGTGTGACCAGTTTTTGTTACGGTGCCTCAGCTCCAAGACGATGCGAGCTGGTCAGAAAGTCGGTCAACAAAAACAACAAAAGAGCCCAATGTGCTGGTAGAATATGTTCTCCTCAAAGCTACACGGCCTGAGACTGCAGCTCCAGACATCCTGACAAAAGTTTAATACATAACACAAGTGAGAGTAACATGATATAATCCGTTAAATACCAGCATTGACCTTTTTCTCCTCTCCATGCTGACCTGTTTGATGTTGGTTGGTTGCTCTTACACTCAGCCTGCATCCGGTTTACATTGCAGTATTTTAGGGTGAAAAAAACATGAATGTAGCTTGAGCCTGGTATTATACTGCATGCTTTAGTTTATGCTGAGAACTAGAGGCAGGGCAGGAAGACAAGTGTGAAGCTGAGTAAGGCAGGATGTGGTCATGGATACCGTGCTCTACAAGTAGCTTCATCTCAGGGCTCTAAAATCGGCCCCAAGAGGTTCAGAGGCAGAAAACAGGCAGAAGTCACAGACTGCGGGCTGAGGCTCAGGGCTGATATCCAGGCTCTGTAGTGGGTTTTAGGTGCTCTGGTCCAGGGCTCGCAGCAGGTCACAGCCCTGGAGGAGGTGGAGGTTGCCCTGCAGTGGGACGTTGACCTCGCAGTCATAGCGGGTCAGCTGTGGCAAGCAGGAGGGCTCAAACGAAGGACCAAGCAAACGACTTGCTATGCCTGGAAGAGGACATAATCAAAAATGTTGGCAGGGGAAGTTTGAACGTCTTGCCACCTTTCTTGGTCACTTTGCTAATGTTTCAGATGGAAACATTAGCAAGAATTGCTTCAAACGCAGCAAGAATGTGCCATCAGTTATAAGATTCTGAGGTTTAAGTCAGGATAATCACAATCTTGTGTGGACCTGCATAATCAACTGTTAATATAAACAGGGTTTCTGCAGGTTGCTTATTTGATAGAGCAGAACCACAGAGTTTATGTAGCATAGTACATTTGTACCTGAAGACATCAGGTTATACTCCGTGTAGCTGAAACTCTTTCTGGAAAAGGGTTTTTCGTTTGGCCCACTAATCCCATCCCCTGGATACCGTGATGTCCTGTGTTGTTGCAGCGAGGTGGGGAACGGGGGCCCGATGCCCGGAATCATCCGGCCCATCGTCGCCGACTCTGAGAAGAGACACAAGTTAACATGAAGACTCACGAATGTTTGGAACAACCAGGTGAGTGAAAAAACAAACACAGAAAGACACCTGTGAGTGACCCCACACTGAGGGAGCGGTCCATGCAGCCATCGCGCCGCATCTTCTTCCAGACTGCATCCGTCAGCTTTCTTTCACCCTGAAAAGCGAAAAGTGCAGTAAGGCCATCCATCCTTCCAATGATCAGATAAAAATGTTTAACTGTACAAACTGCTCAAATCTTTTCAGCTCTTAATGACATGCACAGAAACAAAGCAGTAAAAGTTTGTAGTCGATATCCTAGTTTTAGCTTTCAAAACCAGGATATTATGTTTTTGTAAAGGGAGCAATAGTAAAATATGGTCATTTATACTTCAATGGTTTTTAATTAAATGGAAAATAATAATAATGATTTCCCACTTGTCTGTACTTAAATTGGCCAGGTATAGGTCAGGAGCTGATCTACTAGGGTGTCAGGGGTTGGCAGTTGCCTTGCCTTGTTTCCCGCCATACAATTTAATCTACACACTGAATCCATGTATGTGGTGGTAACTGGAGCACAATATGCATGAGTATGTAGAAGCCTGAATAATGACCACTAAATAAGACTGTAAAAGCTGCCAGTTATAGCTGTCAAAGAAAAAAATGATTGGATCAAATAAAATTTAAAAATGGCCGCAAAACTGATGGGAGCATCACTTTATAGGAAAAACTCACCAGTGCCATCTGGTTGAAGGTTCGCTTGATGCTGTTATTCATGGCCACTCTTGCTGGATCCAGTTCTTTGTAGACTTGCACAAAATTATCAATGGACCTTTACAAACCAATAAATACAAATATTCATGAACACATTCTGAGTTATAAGGAACTGCAAATGGTCATTCTTTGAATGTGCAGAAATAATAAGCGATTTTTTTGTTGGGGAGGTGGGGAGGGGGGTTTCCAAAGGCATCGGTAGCAGCAGCTCTGATCTAAATCAGGGTTTTTCCCCGACTGGGAGCTTAACGCTGAATGTGACAGGCAGCCAATCAGAAGCGGATTCTCCTCCTGCTTTCTGATGGGAAATTACCAAGGGGAATCCCAAACAACTGAAACTTATTGCAATAATTAAAATTATGCATACGTTTTTTTTATCACACGATTAATCGATTTATTGTTTATCACAACATACATAGCTATTTCAATCAAAAACTTCTTAACAGACCTAGTTACATGTTAACATAAGACTCCTTATATGATATTACCTTCTTGTATGTATTGAACCTGTGAGTTTGTGGATAGTTTCTGCTTGAGCCACCATGAGTTTCTCCCCTTTTATGCTCATGGCAGTAAATGACAGATGTATTCCTTGCAGCATGAGATTGTCATGCATGAAGATGATTTTGCTATATAACGTACAGTTATTTTTATGCCAAGGAAAAAAGTGATCCTTCAGGGACACTAAAGGGGGCAACCAGCTCTCTCCCCATGATTCCTGCTCAAAGCATGACTCCACCACCTCGCAGTGGCAACTTTGTTGGGACATGGTGACCATCCAGCACTCATCCATCTGGACCATTCAGGGTCGCACAGCATTCATCAGTGAACAGAACTGTTTTAAAATGAGTTTTCATGTATGTCTGGGCCCAGTGCAACCATTTCATTGGTTCGTGGTGCCCTAAATAGTAGATTTATGCTACTACAGGGTTTGATCCTTTGCAGGATCCTACACCATTATTTTCATAGAATTCCAGAGGCACCAGCAGCTTCAAATAACTGTTTGCTGCTTTGTAAAGGTATTTTAACAGCTACTCTCTTAATTTGAAGACACTTCACTATCTGATGCTTTTTGGCAGCAGAGATCCTTTTTCTTTCTCATACTGCTGAAACCTTTAGACAGCTTAAAAATGTGGAACATCTTTCTTAAGTAGATTTCATTTAATTGAGATCACCTGGCAAACTAATAATCATAGGTCTCTGAAATTAATTATAGTGACTCAAAGAACCCTGAAACACAATACCATGTATGAATTTAATGGAACAACAAAAATTTAATCTTTATGACACTTAAATCCAATTTTCATAATATTTTGGAACACGGTGTGAAACCCTTAAAGCTGCAGTAAGTAACTTTTACAAAAATATCATTTTACCATATTTGCTAAAAATGTCACCTTGTCGTGACAGTTTGATGTTTTCACAAATTACTTGTCTCATATCAATCTCTCCACCACTTATTGCCATCTAAAGAAACACAACTCCCCACCAAAAACAACAAATCAGAGCCAGGAGGAGGGGCTTAATCTTGTCAATCAACCTCATGCAT
Source organism: Micropoecilia bifurca (assembly GCA_903067075.1). Lineage (NCBI taxonomy): Eukaryota > Metazoa > Chordata > Actinopteri > Cyprinodontiformes > Poeciliidae > Micropoecilia > Micropoecilia bifurca. The sequence continues at coordinate 3,393 of CAEGAF010092157.1, read as the reverse complement.
GGTGGAGAAATAACTCACTGTTCCAGGAAACATGAGTTGCTATGCTAACTAGCCTTAGCATTTGTGGCAGGCTATGTTGTGGAAAACCAGCTGAAAAGGCAGGGTTCTGAACACGACAGTAATTGGCAGTGCTAAGACCTGCCTCCTGGCTCTGATTGGCTGTTTCTGACTGCAGTTAGCACAGAAAGAGAAGCTCAGTTTTTTCACAGATTATCCATCTCATACTGTCACAACATGAAGATAACAAATATGTAAAAAAAACATTTTTTATAAAAGTCAAACACTGCAGCTTTAATAAAGTGTGCTGTGACACAACCTCACCTCTGTTTGTGCAGTAGGTGTGATGTGATCTGCTGGCAGGACGGAGGCTCTTCGTCCGACATGTTGTCAATCACACAGGCCTTCGGCGGACGTTGCCGCTGTTGGTAGGTTATTATTGGGTCGGGAGGCCACTGCATGGAAGACAGCGGCGTGCTAGCCAGGCCTCGGAAAGGGGGGTTCCGTATCGGGGGCATCATGCACAACCTCTGTCGCATTTCCATGGCGCCCGAGTTGGAGCCTCTCCTCCCATCTGTGGCCCAGGATGCTTGCGGTTGCGGCTGGAAGCGATCCTGAGGCTGAGGGGGGGCGGTGAGCGGCTGGAAGAGGCTGGCTACATTGTTGCAGCTCTGGTGGATGTTGAGGTTGCTCACACTCCCTAGTGACCCCACTTGAGCTGCTTTCAGGGGCTCCGAATCTGGAATGATGGGATTGAGCTGGAAGTCCTCTCCGTCCATCGGGATGTAAGGAGCCAGAGTCTCCAAATCCAAGTCACTCAAATCCTCCTGTAAAAGAAGAAACAAACTAAATGGGTAAAAGGTTACGCTCAACTAAAACACTAATAGCAAAAAAAAAAATCACGTTAATATAAATACAAACTGATACAGAAGATATTTTAATTAAGGGAATCCTGTAACAATTTGACAATGGCCAAATTGTGTTTATTAAGTAGCAATCAATTATTTCAAATTGCATGAGTTTGAGTTAGTAGAGATTGCTAATAATTAGTGGATTAAGAACTTCACTTTATAAGATATAGAGCCAGAATATTTCCTGACATTAAATCTCTGCAGCATTTCTAGTCAAAGTCTGCCAGCATGACTTTATCTGGTGTCTGACATAATATTCTACTCTTATTTTGAAGTAAAACAGAAAATAGTTGCTGAACAAACTAATTCCTGTGGCAAAGTTTGTCTGATAATTCCTTTATCAGACAAAGTGGAGTAATAAAGATGAAATAAGTTGATAGAAGCTTCTACCAGTTTTTAATTGTTCATCTGGCAGAATTTGGATGCACATTAAGCAAAAAAAGGAGGAATAACTTAAGAATAATTTTGTTGTTACATTTATGTGTAGCACAGGTTTATTTAGATCTCATCTTTATGTGGAGTATGTAATAGAAAGAAAGGAAACGCCAACAGTAAAGCCATCTGACTGAGCAGCAATAGTATCAATGCGTGGGGTGGTGAATATTAATAGAAAGAGGTCAATGTTGTCACGTAAATATGTGACAACATGCACTATAGTGGAGCAGATAAGAAAGGGCTAAAAATGTCAGTAATGAAGTATTCTTGGATTTCAGTTTTTCACAGGTGACTGTGGTTCAAAACCGTCATGAATATCTGGGCTCTGCTGTATTCATGTCTTACAATGTTTCTCTAAAACTCTGACCTTTAAAGTGTCTTAAAACATTCTTCACTCAGCACAAATGTTTCCCATTTTAGTCATATGGACTGTTTACATATTTAGATTTATTTTTAACAACAAAATTCTCAATAGAAGAGGAAAAAGCTGCTAATAATGCTAAAGTTAGCATCTGCTCGTCAGCCTGCCACCTAGTCTAACTGGCTATTTTTCATTTTATTAATTGTAAGCTATATTTGATTATTGTTAGTTAAAATTCTCAACTAGTTAATTGTACACTAATGAGATTTATAAAATGTTCTAAAAAGCATTTTCAATACTTTTTAGCATTATGACCCTAAAATGAAATAATTCTGCCTTGATTTTTGTTGTTAAATCCTTAAGTGGATGTTTGGTTGACATTGGATATGATGCGATGCACCTCTGTGTGTGCAGTGCTGTCATTTCCCTCAGTCTCCAGAGCAAACAGCTTCTCAGTGAGCTCCACCCTCAGGTCGCTCTCCACTGAGCTGTAATATTCACCTGGGCTGCTAGGCTGCAGACGGAAAACGGCAAAATGAGACGAGTAGAGAAGCCGGGAGAACAAAGAGGTAAAAGACATGAGAGAAAAGGAGAGGAGCAGAAGATTTATCACGACAAAGGCTCCATTGAAAGCTAACAGTCTGATCCATCCAAACTTCCACCCCCAATATTCTCACACACTTTGTCTGCTTTGCTTGACCTCGCTGATATAAACTCAATCAACCAGTGGCGGCCTAATTAAGCCATTCAACAAAACAATGGGGCTCCTCAGTCTTCCTCCTGATCCTCCTCCTCCTCACCGTGGAGCAGCTGCTGAGGCTCGGGGTGGTGCTGCCCGCTGGAGCTTTCTGCTGCACAGTGAACGCTCCAGCTCTGTTAGGTGCGTCCCCAGGAGCTGGAGCCAGGGCCTGAGCTTTGGCCACAGGAGCCGGCTTTTGGCTCTCCATTGTCCAACATGAAGGAGGGGGCATGGGTGAAGAAGACAGTGGGGTGAAAGGCGCTGGCTGCTGGGACTCCTCAAACTCAGTGCAACCTAAGGCGAAGAAAACAAAAGTGAAACAAAAAGAAGTGTCTTTTTTGAGAGCAAAAACATCCCAAAAGTTTTCCAGAAAATTGTCAGAGGTCCAAACTGACCAAAGTCGAGGGAGATGATGGTGTCTCCAGGAGTCGGAGCCAGCTGAGCCAAATCTTCCGGCTCGGTCTTGAACTTCTTGTAGAGAGAAGCTCCTGATTCTGCGTTCTTGCTGGCTCCTTCTGTGGTGAAGAAGCTGCTCATATTTGGCGGCTTGAACAGCGTCTCCGTCTGCTCCAAGGAGAAAATGACCGACTTCTCCTCAACATCACTGCACCGTGTGAGAACAAACAGTGAGCTTCCAGGAGTCCCAACAACAAGCTCTTCAAGGCATTTTGCTCAAAGTCTTTACTACCTCAGGACGTAGTTGATGCACATGATGCATTGAGGTTGAGAGTTACGGCTGTTGTAGATGACAGTTCCCTGAGTCTCCACCCAGACGTAGCCGCCGTTCTTGGCCAGCATACGGTACTGACCGCTCACAGCCTGACCCTTACTGCACACTGCCAAGGAAAAAGTGGAAATATATAGTTATGAGCTACTCATGTTCAATGCTACAACTAATTTATATTCAGCTACAGAACTGCAGCTCCAAATAAATTGTTTGAAAAATCTTG
>CAEGAF010092118.1:0-26768 GCA_903067075.1 Micropoecilia bifurca | reverse complement strand
CTTACCTTCCTAACCTAAGAAAAACATGAGAAAACTAAGGAAACATAAACGGCAGCTCACTCCTACACTTCCAGAGCGGTAACACAAACAAACAGAGGAACGGGGTGTGGCCGGTGGAGATGGATCGAGGATGGATCCCGAGAAAACCGCGTCAGCAGCTTTTATGTCCGTCACTTCCGGAAAGCAGCCAATAGGACAGCTCCGTCGTCTTCTTGAAGCCAATCAGGGACAGGCACCTGCAGACTCATTATCCATAAACAGCTTTACGCCGTCAATCGTAACATTACAAAGTAAAACTTTAGAAAACAACAAGCAACCTGGAGTAAATTATAAAAGTTCAAAATTGTGAATCGGTAAGATAAAAAATATTAGTTTTTCTAAAACAAGTAGATTTCATAATTGATTGCATAACAATGTGGGTGGCCAATTAACTAAAAGAACAAGATGCAATTAAACCAGATTAAAACATTTTGTGGAAATTATGACGTAAAGCTGGATACATAATGTATGAATAAATCTGCTAAACATTGAAGCTCTGGCTGATCAGGGGAAGTGATTAAGTCTAATTACTATGTAAAGACTTCTGCAGAATGTCACCGAGTCAATTTAAATGCAACTAGTTGACACCTTCTTGAAGGCAACAGATATAGCAGGTTTACGATCGAGTCAGCGGGAATGCACTTTACCGAAGCAGCTGTTTCTTTACATTTACCTCATTTCGAGAAACTGTAGAACAATTTCACGAAGCGTCAGTCACTTTGATTTTTTTCTGCTAATATGAAAGTAAAATGATGTTACGGAGAATTTAAAATAATTCAAAAGATATATATTCACTTACATGTCACTTTAGAGAAAACATGCTTAATTACTAAACAGAAAGTGGAGGCTACACAATGCATTTTAACAGCAAAACATGTTAACGGCTGATATATTGGCTGTATACTGCAAATATACCTCCACTCTGTATAATGAATATTAAAACATTGAAAATCAGTGTGGTGTTTTAAGAAATGAGAGGAAAAATGAGTAAAATATCTGCATTTTCTTTCTTTGCTTGCTTTTGGAAAAGCTGTGAGGGATTCAGGATCCATCCGTGGGAAAAAAAATACTCCTGCTCAGTCTCCTGGTGAGAGCAAATCCATGTGACAGGTAACGGCATTCAAGCACTTCCCACTCAAAATAAACAATAAGGGGAATCCAAGCTCTTTTGCATATTCTCTGGGGTCTGCATACATTTGTATTGACATCGTAAGAAGCAGAAATATAGCCTCATGCACCTGAAGATGCTTCATGGGATATATTTTTCTAGGATTTGTGGGATTTGTTTTCCCTTAAGTAAAGCGTGCACAGAGAACACTAAATTATGGCACACTCTGATGTATGCTCAACTTTGCCTGCAATTCATTATTCATTTTGATCCATCGATCAAAGTCTGAAAAAAAGCCTGCTTCCCTGCTTCACATCCATCTGAGGAGAGAGAGTCTGTTTTAAATGGAGCTGACATTTGTCACCGACTGCTGCAACTGATTAACTTGACGAGCTCTCCGGGAAAAGTCTTCCTTACCCAGAACAAATTTCTAGGTGTGGTTTTCTTCTCTTTTTTTTCTTTCAGTCAGGTAAAAATGCTGCACAGGCACCATCTGCCTCTACATCATGTCAGGTCCTGTGCGCAACTTGAAATATTAAGAAAGGGACTCGATGTCTCCAGACACGAATACCTGAAAGTAAGCGAGGGTTGTTTACAACCAGATTTAACAAGGCGCAGGGAGAGAAATACATGATGCATGCAAGCTGGGGTATTTTCATTTTTTACTACGCAGTTGTGTAGAAATTTCAGATTGACGATAGTTTCTGAGAGTTGGGAGAATTTTTTCAACATCAGCGCAGACACATTCTGTATGTCAGGCAAGATTTCCTTATTTTCCTTATTTCCTTATTATTGTCCTGCTTCAGAATTTCAGGCTTCTTTCATAGCTAGATGAACAGAGGACAGAAACGTATTTATTTTGAACGTGATAGAAGTATAAAATCACACACATGAATAAGGAATGCAAGGGACACACATTTTGGTACTGCAATAATCTTAACATACTCAAAAAAGAGTAGGAAGAAGTTAGAAACGTACAAACTCTGACCCCATAAACTCATACCATGCTCTCAGATGGATACTCTTTATTTTTACTTTCAAACATATATCTATCCATCCAAACACATACAGTCCTTTCTTTCCACCCTACCATCAATTGTGAAATATTTTTGCTTTCAATTTTATTTTACACAAATTAATCCATCAATTTTTGTTTGGTTTTTATATTATAACTTTAACTTCTCGGACAGCACAGTAGAGAAAAAAAAACTCTTCAAAATATACACACAAACTACTTTATTTCAGCGACTTGATAACCTCCCACCAATGGGAAAATCTTCAGGACTGCAGCCTCTCTCATAGCGCATGTGACTCTGTGGGGAGTGCAGTTTATACATACTATGTTTTTAAGCTAAATGGGAGATATTGTAATTCTACTGCAGGTTTTGATTTGTCTAATGGCGAAGATTTCGTTAGGAGCACAGCATGCATTTTGCGTGACAATTTTCTCTAGACAGTAGCAGATAATGGATGACTCCGGAGTGGCTTAGATGAGATCAGTGGGGAAGAAGCTCAGTGGGAGACGGAGGGGAAAAAAAGGCTACCTTACTTTCACTCGATATGTTCAGCATGCATCCACAGGAAGTGGATGATTGATTCATCAAGCCGGCAGAATCGATAGAAACCTGCTTGAGTTGTCACTCATTGAATCAAAGTCAGATTTAAAACATGGCAAATATCTGGAAGAAAGAAATTAAGTTAATGAAATTAAGTGTAGAAGTAAAAAAACAACTCAAACAAAATCAAAGATATGTACACATATTTGCTGTTGATCAAATCATAGTACATTTGTAAATGTTAAACTGATCAATTAAAGCTGGATATATTCTGTAGAATATATCCAGCTTATGTGTCATCTAGAGAGGATTCCTGAAATTCAAGGAGAGACTGAGAGAAAAGAAAAACCTTTCACATCAAAGCTTGACTTTAATGGCACTGAAAAGTTACCAGAAATCAAGATCAAAGCAAACCATTTTCTTTTTTACAACTATCCATTCTGGTGATTTTCATTATTTCTCACTTAAAAGACTCTAAATTAAAAAAAAAGAAAACTATTATTCATCTGCAAGCAAGCAATGAAGAAAAGTTAATCACTATCCATTGATTTTACTGACACAATCTAGTGTTACCACAAGTTAGCTTTTCATTCAGATAAACCTCCCAAAAGGATCAATGGCAGCTCAATGTTGTGAGTGTGATGAAGTTATTTTGTGATAATAATGGGTGTCACTTTAAAGCGAGTTCATGTGTCTTCTTGTCTATGTTGCATATGTTTGACTATGAGGTGTACTTTTATTATTACTATTCAGGGAGTCTTGAGGCAAAACCAGTGTTTTCCAGAGGCTACCAGGCTGGAAATTGTTTCCCTTTTGCAAGAAAGAAGTGTTTTTTTAAAATCCTCCCAGCATGTAGTTCCTCTTCTGGAGTAATAGCAAAGGGCAACATGTGAAGATGAATCACTGGTGCACAGTCCAGAGACAGAGCGCTGGGCACCGAGGTCAAAACAACGACCAGCTGATACACAAAAAATATCAGTTCCAACCCAGCAGAGCTGAGGGGTGCCCACTGTTTGTGAAAAGAGGATTCTGCCCTGCATCCGTCTTGCATCCAGACATTAATTGATACTAGTGGTCTGAAACAAAATCCCTTTATCACTAGTTGGGGAGGCTAAAACAAGGATAGTTCAGTTTGGCCTGAAGGCACAGACTATTAAAGCATAAAATACAGGGTAATATAAATTCAGCTGTCTTCAAAATAAAATATGTATCTTAAAAACACACGTATCTTGAAAATGTTTCAATTTTTTTTATTTTGCAAGAATGTATGTATTTTTACTTATTTATGACAAAATAGACTTCTGACAAAAAAGAAAATATGTATTTTTTTTCCATTTTAATATTGTAACAAAAATGTAAAAAAGTGTGGTAGCCACATGGAATAAAGTCACCCTGCATGTCACTCAGTCTCACCATGAATCCATCAGATAAGATCAGAACGTTTCAGTCTTGTTAGTGAACATTGCTGATCACACCAGACAAACCACAGATAAAATATAGAACATTTAATAGCAGAGTTGGGTTGCAAAATGAGATCTAGAGCTTTTAACATCCGCAGACGAGTTCAATCCATCATCTAAAGTTTGGCACAATTTCAAATCTGCCAAGACATCGTGAGAGGAAAACATTAATCAAACAAAGCAGCCAAGATGTCAAGGGTAATTGTAGTTATTTTGCACCTGAGAGCCACAGCTCAGGTGAATGTTCTATTGATAGAACTATTATAGATGTACTCCACAAATCACACCTTTATGGAAGAGCAGCTTTAAGAAAGATACTGTTGAGCCACAAGAAGTCCCATTTGCAGTTTTTTCACAACTGTAGTTGGAGACACAGCAATCATGTTGCACGAAATGTTCTGGTGGAAAGAGTTCTGTATTGAACTTTTTGACCTGCATACAAAATTATTTAGTTGAGGGGAAAGAATACTGTTCATGTTTGCAGCATGTGGGGACGACTTTCCAAAGATGACTTTTGTACCTGAGACCCACAGCTTAGGGATCTGTTTTGTTTCGCAAAGGAGATAATTTGGGTAATTTGTGAGATTAGTTTCTATGCCCAGAGCTGGCAGACGTACCTTCTAAAAAACTAAAGTGAAACTGAAGTGAAAGGTGGTTTTGCAAAATAGTTCTGCAGGAGAGTAGATGAATGCATGTGCTTGGTAAACATATTTGAAATATTTATTTTTCCAAGACCTGCAAAACGCAACACTATTTGTCTTGCACTTTACAGTTATTCTGTGATTTGTTTTGGTCTCTAACATAAACTCTCAAAAAATACATTGCATTTGAGATTATTATGCAACAAAATATGAATATTTTGAATGACATGTATTAAATTAAAAATATTAAATTAAAATACAACTTTTAAAATAATCCCTTTTTAGCATTTAAACTGTCAGAAATAATTTGCATATAAATATTAGAGGAGAAAACCACACAATGCCACAAGTAGTGGCACTGCTCTGAGACGCCTTCATTTTAAGACTGCAAGCTTATCCCCATACTTGTCCTGCTGCGGGGAATTTATAATCTGCCAAGAAAGCTTTCCTTACAGTATAGCACGTACTGTATCCATCACCCACACAGATTTATACAGACATGCAGACTGAGTTATACAATAAATGTTTTGTGACATTTGGATTGAAGCCTGTCTTGTGGGTGATAAAATTTTAATAAATACACTTAATGAAGTTTTAAAAATCTTTTTTTGTTGTTGATAAATCTAATCCATGGAGGTATCGGAGTGATTTTGCACCCTAAACAAACCTAGAAATTAGATATTTTAATTCACACCTTCCTCAAAACTTATTCCTCATACAGTATATGCCTGCAAAATAAATGGATAAGCATAAAGATGCCAATCAAATGGACCAATTAAAGTTTGGGATTGAAACAAACATGGTCTGTAGTACCATTGTCTTGTAAAAATAATGCTACAATAACTGTGTTTCATTTGATTTTGTTTAGTGATCATGTTCTTATTCATTTGTGCACCTCTCCCCTCCTCTTTGACCAATGTCAAATTTTGCCCTAATTTTGACTGCCGATCATTTTGCTTGTAATTGATGTTCACTGGACTCCTCATGATTGTGTAGGAAGCGAGATGTTATGAAGAAACTGACGGGAAAACAACAAACTAGATCAGAAAATGCAACATTTGAAGTTCAAAAAGGCATTTTAACTTTAGCCACTGCACTTTCCCTCACCGCTTACATTGTTAGCCCTCAGCAGTAACGATGCAAATTCATAGCTCCCCTGTTTTCCTTCTCATTTGCTGAGAAATCACAAAGCGAATGCATCACACAGGGGTTTCTAGCCCCCTCCGAGCTGACCATGGCTAAATGGTGTTTTTGCTCTGCTGAACACTAATCCCTTTGTCAGATAAGGACCATTATAGCAAGCCCAGTATTGTATGAACAGACATTGAACCCGTATGCGGCAGACAGTCCCGCTCTGCAAGGCTCTGCATGTTTTTAATACCTCCGCACTTCCCTCGTGTAACACAGTGGGTCATTCCTCACTCGTAGCATTCAAAGGTGAAATTCGATTGATGAAAGGTTGTGGGAAAAATAACAAAAAATATAAAGAAGCATCTGTTGTGGCTGAACACAAAGGCTTCAGCACGTAAAGCAGAATAAGAAATCTACTTCACAGCGAGGGCAATTTCCTCTTATTTTACAACAAACTGGCAGAAATCTGTAAATGTGAGCATTTGCAAACATGGCCTCAGTAAATGGGCAATTGTAAAAGAGTACAGGCCATTATATGTGCTATTATCCTTTACATCTGTACATAAGACTTCAGCATGACATCAAGTTTGCTCCCATAAAAGCCATTTAGAATTCAACCAATCTGTCACCGGGTCTCCCCAGTACAGAAAGCCGCGTGGAAATGAGCTGCCAAACAGATGCACTTTATTTGTGCAGAAGCATCAGGCGTGATTTTTCTAACTGTGAAAACGAGGAGCTGGATGTTCACAGCCCACAGGGAGGGAAATTTAACTTGGAAATGACTCGTATAGTGAAGCTCATAATCATATGTGGGGGTTTTTCAGCACATTTGAGCAATATAAGCTTCACGGCGAGTAAAGGGTTCCTTCACAAACAATCTGGAGAGATGTCGAATTTGATTGAGGTATTTTCAGGCCTGAATATGTACCGGGGAAACAAGGTGAAGAGAATATTTAAATTAAAAGGAGCTATTTGTTCAGCTGTTCCGACAAACAAAGCCTGACAACTGTAGAAATACGTGCAGTGTACATTTTTGAGTTACCATAAAATTCTGTCATTTTTATTAAAATGTTAGTTAAAAGCCCCCAAACTCTTGAATGTAGCTATTTTCTCTCTTCTATGTCTGTGGACATTTACCTCTCTGCACAATACACATTAGGTTTAAAATATAAAAAAAAGAAATCTTTAGAAAGAAATCAACATATTTATCTTCTATATGCATTGAACTTTCTTCTCACTAGTCATATTAATGTGAATCTTCTGTGAATCTCTTAAATGAGGCTACGACTGCTAAGCCATTGTTCCCCTGCAATAACCAGATAACATGAAATAATGAATCGTTCACAGACTGACCACCCGGGGCACTGTGGCAGAACAAACATCAACACAACAATTTGTTTTCTTCCCTCCTCCTGCTGCTGCGTCTCTTCTTCAGCTCCAGACTCCTTATTAACGCCATCGAGGGTCAATTCTGTTGATCTTTCAAAGAGCTAACATCTTTTGCATGGCATCCGGACGAATCTGGGGAGCATAACGTCAAGGGAATAGGCGGTGAGATTGCTGCAAGTGCTTAGAACGACTGCTTCCCTCCAAACATCACACACTCGCTCACTCAGGCAGCTTCTCTGCCCCTCCTATCGCTTGTACGCCAGCACTTCTATTTCTGTATGTTTGTGCCGAGTCCTGTCTGAGGTGGATGTTGTTGAGGAAAGCAAATGTTCGCACTAATTAGGTTTTTGGAAGTTGAATGTAAATCTATTAACCTGTTTCTTTACACAGGAAGAACATTAATGCAGAAGTTAATTGAGTGCTGCTTTATTTACATTTGGCGCCTCGCTAACAGTGAGTGTGCGCTTTGTGTGTGTCAGCGTTGGAAGTGACTGATGGCCTATTCAGGGCGCGCCACGCATTCACACAGCGTCAGATTGTATTAGGAGTCTGCACTGAGCAAACCTCTGCAGAATAAGAATGCATGGCAAACGTTAAAAGTGATGGATAGCAATTGGTAAAGGGACTTTTAAAGGTTGAAGATTTAATATTTTATTATACTCCCCCCCCACACACACATGCAGACACGCACACACACGCATATGGTAAGTAAATGTGTAAAACCTGAGCCCAGAGTTTTCTTCAATCCCTGTCTCTAATTGATTTTACATCCATATTTTAAAAACTTTATGCTCTTTTAAATGATTAAAAGCAAAACTGAAAGAAAGAAACCTGGCTCGTGTTTTTAAGCCCACCCACCTTCTAGGGAATAGAGTTGGTGTTTGGCAAATTTTTGTTGCTAGTTAGCAACTACTGGCCTCTTCACATCTTTTAGCAGCAAGCATGTACATTCAGACAGAAAGTGCAGGACTTCTGAGGTTACGGCTGCAGGAAACTGTGACAGTACAAGGTCTTGGTTGAAATGCCGTAGCATGTTTTACACTGATGCAATGCTCAGACCTTTATCCTCTTTTTGACACTATGCAGTACTGCTCTGTTTCACTGCTTAGCATTAAAAGCGCACATTTAAATCAGTCTGTGCTGTTTAAATGTCAGCGGCTCAAACAAAGATGCAGTCAGAGATAGATTTTCTTTGCTATTTTATCTATAGCCTCTGGTGTCTTGACATAAAACAACAACCCTCTCCTTGCTGAAGAATTAAATGTCATCTATGGATAATCTATTAAAGTGAGTTTGCATTGAAATGGCTTTCAAATGCTTTTTCCGCAACACAACACAGCATTATTGGAAGCAACATTTTTGTGCTACTTTTGGAAAAACAGATAGTTCTGAGTTTAATCTTTCAACCAGTAATGTAATAGAGGCATAGTCGATCTATGCGCTGTACTTTGGGATTCAAATTCTTCTGCCCAATGGCTCGGATTATGTGGAGAAAAGTGAATGGATGATAAAATAATTTGAAATCTAGATCATTGCGTGAGTCAAATCTCCTTTCAGTAGCCTCTCTAAATTGACATGCCACGCTAAATCTCTGCTCCATCACTTTTAACGTTTGTCATACAAAAAGGAAGATGCCGCTGATCTCCCAAGAAAATTTATTTTTACTTGCCAAACTACTTTTGAAGAGTGCAAGGTGGATCAGAACAGATCAAGTCAATTTCAAATAACTAAAACAACATATGCCTGAAATCTTTTGTTGTTATGAATCATTTGCCGCAACGTTCAAACCTTTTCTCACCTGCTGAGCTTCCAAACCTTTTGCAAAAAGGCTACAAAGAAATTGTGCAACTTACCCCCAAAGCAAATGCTAGAGACATTTTTGTTGTGCCATCTGATCAGAACGCCTCCAGGATATTTCAGCTCTCATGTACCTGTTGGAAAAAAACAGCCCTGGAAATTCAAGACTCAGGCAAACCAATGGGTCTCAGACTGGAAAATGAGGCTTGATGACAGTCATGACATAAAACAAGAAAGAAAACATGACAGTCAGAAACATGCAGAAATGTGCTAAATATGACAACAAAAAAACATATCTTTGTTATGATGCCACCTTGTTAGCAAACAGTGATATTCACTTGAGCTGGTAGAACGGTGAGGCCACACACTTGGAAAGCAGAAGCCAGAGTTTTGCATTTGAAAAGAATAGCTGCCTTTGAAGATGACTCTCTAGTCCCACTTCATCCTGGTTTCATTACAGTCAGGCTTGACGAATGCAGCGACAGTCTCCTTTGGTCATCTAAACTCCAGTACCTCACTTGCCAAATCACTTCTGTTTCTCATGAACCCTCACTGACTCTTAGTTCTGCAGCAGATCCAGCTAAAAACTCCCCTGTCATCTAAACATGCCTCAGTAAAATAACCCCTTCTCCACCTCTACACAGTGCAACAATTCTTGATCTCAAACTAGTTTTGGAAGTACTTAAATCATTGACAGTCCTTTTAAAGTTTTAATTTTTTTAATTATTACTTCGTCAAGAGCCAAAGATCTGGGAAAAAAGCTAAGATGATGTTGCTGGCAGGAATTAATCTGACCTATGAAGGTAATGGTGTCATCCAAGCTGTGACAGTTCAACGCTAACAATAATTCTATCAGCTTGAAATGCATGAAGTTATGTTTAAAATTTGCTATCTATATATTTTTTAACTAAGTTCACTGCTCTAACTTGAACTATTTTTTATTAATTTCTCACATTTTATCAGAATAAAGTTTCCAAAATTATAATTAGCATATTGACAATGCCTTTGCCCAATACCAGTTTTATTTTCCCCTCTTCCTTTTGATCACATAACACGACTGAGTTCATAAAATACCTCCTTTTGACTTTAAAGTGATTGTTTAGGCTACGTCTTTAAAACTACTGTCAGAGCAGCTGGGACTTGGCATGATTTTTTTTATCTGCCCTCTTTGTTCTATGACTTCCCTCTACAGTTCAAAATCCTGTCCATTAGCAGGCTTGTCTCCCTATTTTACCCTCAGGTATGACTTTTTGTGTGCATGACTCTACATAGACAAGTGTGTAAAGACAAAGAGGGCTGATGTGGAAAGGTTTTGTTGTCTGAACAACTTTGGTTTGATGAAAGAATATAATTCCCTAACTATTTTTTATTTTTAACTGTGTTTAACCTTGTAAGTCACAATAGTTATATTAAAGAGGCAAATCACTTATAAATATCAGTGATTTGCTCATGAATATGCAGATATTCATGACCAATATTTATACTTTAAATTTCTACATTTAAAGTATAAAATTTTTTATACTTTAAATGTATACAAAACTTCAAAGGATACAAAAAGAAAAATGAAAAACAAGCACCTTAAGGCAGAATATACAAGCACAGTGTTGCAACCAAAGTCTAATTATATTAAAACAGGGCAGTTCTAGTTGCATTCAGATAAACATTGTAATTTCTGCTCTGGTTCTGGCCAGCATTATACCTCTGAAATGCGTAATAATAAACTACTTTATATTATTTAGTGATGCAGTTGTTCCAGCTCCTCAGTCAGAGTAGATATTTGTGATTTCACCTTTCTAATTCAAACAGCTTTAACCAAGATGGTGCATCTTGGCTGCTCATTTGCTACGGAAACTTACTTTAGAACAAACTTGGTTGATTCATTGCTAGAAGTACGGATGCATGATGATAATAATATACCACACACATCTTCAATGATAATTACAGAAGAAAAAAGACAAATTAAACAAAAATGTGAATGTTTTTTTTTCCAGCAGGAGTTTTTCTACTCTAAAATCCAGAACCAGACCCAACACACAACTTTACTGCCTCTTGTCCAGCTAAATCCCACTTTAATATTTCCTTATTTCTTTGCAATGCAAATGCAACGAGGTATTTTTTCCCCTACGAAGCTCAGGGAAAAAAGACAAAAAAAGACACAGTGTAGGCCTTACTTTAGGTAATATAAACAGAGTATTAAACAAAAATATTAAAACCTGTGTTGGTAATAAGGGATTAGTCTAGCTCCAGAGAAATCATGCTGCTTGATATTTTCCGTAACCTTTTTCACCAAAAATAATCTCGGATTATGAAATTTAATCTTAACAGTGATTTTCCCCCGGCCCCCTCTCAGCTAAAATAAATTATTTTACTTCTTCAGCTCATCAATATAAAATGAACTGAAATGGGATTTTGCCACCTGTGAATGAGGCCAGTAGATTTGCAGCATCCTTTTAAAGCACGGAGTCCTGGAAAGAGGCAATCCTTTCTCCTACGTTTTAGCGTTCCTGTGATTATTCCCGGCTCGGCTGCTGTCAGCATCTGTGTCCTAAGCTTAATCAGTTCAAGTGAAGATGAATCCATTTCTGTGAAAGCTTCATGTGATCACTCATTTGGGTTATTACTTGCTAAGCTTTCATTTTGTTTTTCATTGCTTTGCTTGATGCCAAATTAAAAGGAGTTTTATCATACAGCCGCTGTTGTTTAATATCTAGTATAGAAAAACCGAGCAGGTATTATTTTTCTTTTCTTTTTAAGCAGGAATGAAACGGCATCCCGATTATCTGAATGCTATAGTCATAAATAATTTAGAGGTGGTAATAGAAAGGAGAAGGAAAAATCCTTCAGCTACAAACAGCTGATTCTAACCTGGGATCCCCAAATCTGCAAGGATCAGCGAGGACATGCGATTGTCACTGCAAAGAGATGTTCAAAATTAGCTTGATAAATGTTCCACATGATGACAGGCATACTTTATTGCTGAATTTTTGAATGCATCAAATGTTGTTGGGTTTTTTGGGGGTTTTTTTGCACAGATCTGTTTTCACAAATGATTCTGTTTTATGAATCATTAGGGGAGCTGGGGACACCAAAGTGGCTGGGGCCGGCTCTGATCATATTTCGATATGTAAGATTATGCAACATTTTTACCGGCATTATACTCTTTTCAAACATTACAAACCTTGAGTATAATGGAAGTATATTGGCTGGTCTTGAAGTACCATTATAGAAAGCCTCAAAGGTGCCACATGACACTGACAGAAACATTAAGTATTAGCACTGCCAAACAATGCAACCTGTTGTTTTTTTTTATTTTTATAATAAAGGACATGTAGACTATCGTTGCTATTTATGATGATAAAAGATAACCTTTGTGTAGTTTGTCACCAGAGGATGACACTTCTAGGGGTGTATGTTCTGTTCAGAACCTTAGATATATGAAAAAAGGTTGCCGATCTTTACATCTGGGATTTGAAAAAAAATCTGTTTTTGCCAAATTCAAGTCAGCCGGACTTATCTTCTCTGAAACCTAAGAATTCCCTGCTGTAAATCGGAAGTTACAATCAGCACAGCTACATAATCTCAAAGCTGGTCCCAAAAGCAGAGTCAAAGAAATGTTCTAAAAAAGCCCCTGAAAGAGATGGAGGAGGTGAAAATACTGCTCTTTAGAGGAAGATTTTAGATTTGATTCAGCTGTGTATGACTGGGAAATATATTTGCTGCACACCAAACTTTTAAGAGAATAGTAGATATACCGAGAAGTTTTAGAAAACCAGATGGCACAAAGGGCTGTAATAATACAGAGATGGGAAAGGGGCGGGCTTGTTGACCAGGCTCCTTTCAAAGTAAACATCCCCTGATTTCTATCCGGATTTCCCCTGTAATCCTGTCTTTCAATTTAATGCTTCAATCCCATGTTCAATGAGGTAAACAGCATGGTCTGTCACAATTTCCTCTCAGGAGCCTTGAGACACCCACACTGGTAATGTTCTCACATATTTGGATGTGTGACACATTCATATGGTCTGCAAAGAAATATCTTCCATTTTTTCCTGGATACATTTTGAGTCAAAAGACCTACACAGGTCTTTTGACTCAAAATGTTCCACTCAAAATTGTTCCATATAAAATGTCTATATTATATTCTTATGTCTCAACAATGATCCCCATCCAAAATATAGACATTTCGAGCTGTAATAGCAAATAGCAGATGTAGGTGCTGACAGATTCTACATTTATTTCAAATAATTGTAAATGCTGCAGAAATAAACTAAATCAAGCAATTGAAAGTTTCATTTAGTTTTTCTTTTTCTCTGCGGAATTTTTTTAATGTTTATTCACACAATCACTAATTTGTTTACGTGAAAGTTGGACAAGTATCTAATAGGAATATAACAAGATTTTGATTAAACTTATTATCTAAAGAACCTTGTGAGGTGCTTCCCATTACAGTCAACTTGTATGTTTATCTGGTGAAATTAGTGTAAAATATATATTGTCCCCAGATATTGGGGTGTCTTTTAAGTGTGATATACTGTATTATTATTTTGTTTCTTATTTTAAGGGTCAATTATAAGTCAGCTTTCAGTTTTCCTGTTGAATTAAGGAAAATGGCTATTAAAAATCCTCCTAGGTCAGAATAGCATTGAAGAAACTCTGCCCTGGTTTAACTCGGCCGACTAAACATCATCAGGTTGACTTCTGTTTGACTCATTTATTTCATTGCAAATGCAGTAGAGAAACCTTTGCCTACTAAACATGTCACTGTTTTCACTTTGAAACTACATGGATATTTGTACATATTTACACTTTATGTTATAGGAGGACTTTGCGACTTTATTAGGAAGTAGTTGCAGTTTATTTAGTAAAATAAATAGTTTTGTTCATTTTGGTGAGCTGATTATGCCAAAATGTTACAAAATATACTAATTTTCTAACTCTTTCTGGTTATGGTTGATATAAGCTGCAGAATTGTCACTGGTTACTCCGGTTGATGAAGATAACATGTTCAGTGAAATCTGTCTGGTAGATCTGTCAGCAGACAACATGGTGCATACAATGTTTTGAGGTAAAAGTACAAAAATGATGTAGCCAAGACAAAAAAACATTGTGCTTAGAGTGAGAAGAAAAAGAAAAAAATAAGGGTTCCACAAGTTTCAAATTAGACTCAAAGTTCAATGTAAAGGCTGGGTGTGAGCCAGAGTACTTTATAATCATGTATGATAATTTTGGTTCAATTAATATACAACGATCAGAAGATATATCCTTGTTTTCAGTTAATTTTCTTTCTCTGAGTGGACATCATTTAACCGCTGCATCGGCCGGTATGTGACGACTGATTTGAAATAGGTTCCAACTTCTGCAAAAGTTTCCCTTTTTTCCACGTGATCACCCGCTCCACAAAATGTAAGTTTATTTATTTATTTAAGAACAGCAGAAAGACTGCAACTCTCGGCACCTAAAAGCAGTGAAGGACAGGCGGACGTGCCTCTGGAGGGTTACAGCCGTCCCTGGCAGACAGACACAAAGCATTAAGCTAGAGCAGTAATACACCCCACACAGAGGTAGGTGTTGGTGAAGCACAGGAGCGGTAGCCCGCAGGCCAGATGCACACAGGGTGAGACGTAGTGCAACTGTAGTTGAAGTCTGAGGGACAAAACAGTTGTGCCCCTCAGCCCAATACTGAATCTTTTATGCCATGCAGCAGAGCACAATATCTTGAAAAACCAGGGCCATGCTGACAGGACTAGCAGAAACCCTGGGTTTTAGTTGACAGGCATAGTTTAAAATATGCAGAGTTAGGATGCATACGCATACACTTCTCTTAAAGTAAGCATTGCATACTGTCACAAATGCTTGCTGTGGGAGAAAAAAGTGCATTTTCAGTCAGAGTGAATCATACACAAAGTGGTTGTTATTCTAATTCACCAGATAAGGGGTTCTCAGGACAGTAGCATTGATGCAGCGTTTATCAGCCTCTACTATTTGCTTTCAGTAATAAAACATTGCAGGTATAGTTCCGAAAAGGACTCAGATGTTCTTCCTGGAATGGGGGTGGCTCTGGACTCAAGCACATCGAGGAAGGACACACTGCTTCAGTGACATATTTGGAATGGGAAATAATAGGGGATTTTAAATTACTCACATCTGTTCAGTTCGAGCTGGATTCACCTTTCATTTCAGATCTTTTTTTTCTCCTTCCTGTGCAATTGCTTCAAAACCAAATAAAAGCTTTGGTGTTTTTTAGTCTGGCATTCAAACTGAAGTATGCTATAAGCAACGAAGGCTTTCAACTAAACGCTGAGTGCCGTACTTCATGTCTGCAAAAAGGACTGTAGAAAAAATAAGAGGAAAAGGAGATGGTTTAGTTAAGTTAGTAAAATATGAAGCCTTAATTTATATTAGCTTTGAATTACTATCTATTAGCTTTTAGCAATATTGTTTAAGTGGTTTAATCTATTGTAGACTTTTAGATAAACATTACAGTAATCATTAATGTTATACCTGGTAATTATGTGTACAAAAAAAGAACCTTAAAACATGCTTATGTTTAATTGCCATAACAAACCCAGCAATCAAAAACATTTTTCTTTCTCCTGAATTGCCAGTGAGGCAATAACTATTACCTCAACCCATTTGGGGACACACATCAACACACATTAAGCAACCAAGCCTCAGGACAACGTAGCATGACTGATTAAAATAAGTTCTGCTAAGGTTAAACTGTAATGTCCTTAAAGGGCAATTTGGTTTGCAGACACTGGTCCCTGGCATCTGAAATAAAAACACATCAGATGAAAAAAGTTAACAGCAAGACCTACTTTAAAATGAATTTAACATTCCACATCAAATTTATTATTTGAAGATCATAATGGAGAACAATGTCAGAACATCTTATGGAAAAGAAGGAACGGCAGCAGACACAATGGACCTGTCCTCCATAAAACCTTTAGAGGCTTTCTACATGCGTAACATTTGTTTTGGAGGCATTTTATTGTCTCGCTATCCCAATTGTAGACATGTGAAGTTTGCTACTCTACTGATATTTCAACCTGAACTGCAAGCTTTGCTCGCTAAAATTTCAGCTAAAATTTCACTTTTTTGCAACGAACACTCGAGGTGGACTGATAAAGAGGATCAATAATATTGTGGGAAAAGTCTTATGCCCACTGTTAAGTGTATTAGAGAAAGGGTGATGTTTTGGGCATGCTTCTCTTCAAAAGCCTGTGTACCATTATATTTTTAAACCACATAGCTTCAAAACTATTTGAAATTCCAGAAGATTTCAAATAGTTGTCTGGTGGTCATTTCCAGAAAACTAAAAACGGGTGGTATTTGGGTTTTTGGATTATTCTAAATATATGACCAAATCAATACAGAACTATTTCACCAGAGACCAAAACATTCAATCGCCATCTCAGGCTATGTGCAGAGTGAGGTGGAGGAAGGAGAATAAAAAACGGGATTCAGGACTCTGAACGACCTAGAGACATTGTTCAAGAGCATAATTTCTTTGGGATTGGATAAATGGTATTAAACAGCGTACATACAGCGGGTGTACCTGTAGTTGTGCCATTGATGATTTTTTTTAAACTACTGCTCAAACTAAAACATATATTTTAATCATTTTTCTGTATTCCAAATTTCTTACAATATCCTGCCATTTTTAAGGGATTTTTAGCAACAGGGTTGTTGAGGAAGGTCAAAGCAATTTATAATGAAACAAAACTGTCTAAAACACTCAGAATTTGGTTTTAGGTTACATAACAAGCCGCATACATTTGAGTCAGTCTTCTAGTCTCACCTCACCTACATGAAGCAGATTTAACAGGATTGAGTTTAAAACTGGGAAGAAACTAAGGATTTGACATTCCACCAAACAACAGCATTTCTTTTTGTGTGTCTTACTTTTCTTGCTTTATTCATAAATTATCCGACCAAAGCAAAAAAGAAATAAAATAAAAAATCCCAGCCCGGATGCTACCTTTCATCTGGCTTCTCTCTTGTTTGAACGAAGATATTTGTATTTCTTGAATTAAGTTTGGATGTAATGTCGGCAAAAATTCCATTAAAAGTTCCCATCTAAGCCGATGAGCTACAGCCAAATAGGAAAAGTAATACAATGCCACAAAAAGACTTTGAAAATAGACAGAGGCATAATAAGAAAGGAGATCGCATATTATAAAGTCAGACAGGTCTTATGTCTGTAATATTAATATGGACAGTAATAGTGTGCAGGGGTTTCAGTGACGGCTGCTGCTATAGATAGCCGCTTCAGTTTGGAAAAATGTTCTGCACCATTCCTTCAACTCTCTCTTTCATCAGAAGACAGGCCTTAACACAGGAGTTAAGCTGCTGTCAGCTCGAGCTCACACATACAAGACATATCCCAGAGGTCAAACGCTGCTCGCTATTACCTGTCAGACAGCACCAAGGACAATCGGTATAAGAGGAGATGGAAATCTTCCTAGTGATCGAGATAATCCAACATCAGGAAACAAAGTTAAGAACATGAAACAGTTAAAGCCTCTATTTAAATACGTGTTGTATTTTAGAACAATTAGACAAAGGAACTTGATATTAAATGGCAAGCTGCCCGTCAAAAATCGTCCTATCACAGTTTTAGATAATTGGCTGATCTAATCATGTCACAAAATCCTCTGGTTGACAAACACACGTCTATCGGTGCTCCTTCGATCAAAACCGCTATCATAATTGACTTGCCATTCAAATAACCGAAGCTTTCTATTATCACTACACGTGTTGTTGTTTGATAAAGAGTATAATTTGAACACATAAGATGTGCTTTTATTACAAAATCCCTCACTTTCCTGAAAATATTTACTCACAAAACAGAAACGTCACCTGCAGCAGGGACTAAAAAGGTCACACTGCCCTCCAACATGCGTGCCAGAATCCTATCTATTCCCTGTGGTATTCACAGTGAATTTAAATCCTTAGAAATAGATAAATACCTTTCTTTCCTGTTCTACCCTCTGGTCCCATCATTTTGGCTGTCTTATCTCTGCCAGGAGCGGCACTATGTCCCTCCAGTTTATGCCTTCCATCTTTTGCTTCTGACCTCCAGGCAAATCTGACATTCGCCTAAAGGCAGAAAAATGAGCATGATGCTCCACTATTCTCTTCAGATGAATACACACCCATGGTGGACCTGTCTTACACCTTGTTTGTTTGTTTTAAGAAAGGTTCAGAGCTCGAATACTATTGAAAAGTGAATTCACTTTAGTATATTAAACTAAAAAGTGAAGCTCGGACTTAGTATAGATCCTTTGCACACAGACACAATGAAATATTTCAAGCATAAGTTTATGTTTTCTTTTTATGATTAAAAATGAAGAACCGAAATTCAATGTTTTCATCAAACCAGTTAAAAAATAATGAACACATTATCTCAGAATGAGGGGCGTTCTCTCGGCTCCTGACTGCTCTCCGGTTTGGAAGCAGACGTTCGTACTTTTAGCAGATTCATCCTCCAGATCAGCTTCTAAACATTTCAGTTATTTGATTACATAAAACCGATGCAGACCAGGAAGTTGTGAGATTATATACATTCAGACCACTGCAGATGAATAGCTCATAATTTAAGTGCAATCAATCAATTTTACTCTTTATATACAGTTATATGTATGTTTTTTTGTTTGTTTTTTTCACACTGCGGGAAAAAGTAACATATTCTTGTCTGCTTGATGTGTGATTATGCCTTGTCAAATGTTATTTCAACCAAAAGAGAATAAAACGCAATTGAATATGTCATGACTTTCATTTACAAAAGACGTATGGGTAATAATAGATTGAAACTGGATTTTTTTAATACCGAATGTTTTGAATTACAGACATCGATAAAGTTTAGCATTCCTCTGACTGAGAGATCTGGAAGATGACGCTTCTCTGTCCTACCCCAACAGCTGACTTCAAACCAGACCCGGCCCAACTGGAACCATTGCTGAGAGCTAAACGGTATGAAACAGGACAGAAAACACAAGATTCAGTATAAAGGGTCAGTACACCGTTTATTGGTAAATTCAGGATCATCTGTGGGTTTTCAGAGACACTGAGCTGGTTCTCCTTTTAATTTAGCATATCCCTATCACAGCCTGATGCAAATGTTATCTGTGGCAGAGCAGGTTGAGTCTCTCTGTCACATCCCATATAAAATACCAGCCTGCCATCACTGCTATTTGATTCACAAAAAAAGAGAGAAATGGATCTGCCTTCATACAGATTCTTCTCTATTTTTATATACTGGAAGGTTCCCTTTACCATGCAGGTCTTTACAAAATTATTTGGTAACACTTTGACGGGGTGTGCATAAGACTATCATGACACTGTCATAAACATGGCATAACACCTGTCATGAACATGAAGAAGTCTTTATGAATGTTTATGACAGTTGTCATGAAGCGTCATTCGGTAAATAATGACACATTTAATGCAAAGTTGCTCTAAAAATTGCCTTGAAAGTCCATTAACAGTAACAACTTTGCCTTAAAATGTAATAATTTACAAAATAATGCAACGTTTATCACTTTTAATGGACTTTCAAGGCTAATTTTAGGGCAACTTTACATTAAAAGTGTCGTTATTTACTGAGTGACGTTTCATGAAAATAGTCATAAACATTCATGAACACTCCTACATGTTAATAACAGGTGTTATGTCATGTTTATGACTGTGTAATGTCAGTCTTATGCAGTCTTATGCAATCAGCAAAGTTTTAACTGAAGACTGTAATTGTGTAAGACACACTAGTACATCAAAACTGTATATTAGGTAAGTGCATCAATTCAGGCTTCTGGAGCTGAACATTTGGCTTCAGAAGACCAAAAGTTAATATAGAAAATTAATCAACTTAGTAATGTCACTGTCACATCAATAAAACATAAGACGATTTGACATAATTCACTATTCTGAAATGTATTAGATTAATACCCTGCAGGTACCGTCTATTTCTAAAACATGGCAGAACGTATCATCAGAACCAGTGAACAAAGAAAAAAATAAAATATTCAGTTCAGTGTATGGGCTTATTTTAAATGTCTAAATAGAAATTTTCCCTGTCCAGACACTAGTTCATCTTTGATACTTTTATTAATCTGTTATAGATTATTGTTGCAACATAGTACGTAGTGTTAGGTGAGTAAAGATTAAAATTAGCAGAAGCAAACCAGTAACAGGGAAATATTTTTATTTTGCTGTTAACTTCAATTCAATGATCTCACACGTGTCACGTCGGAATTGAAAAAACAGAGAGAAAAAGCAAGCTTCGTAAATGACCCAACTTCAGCACGAAAAATATTGAACTCTACTTAATCGAGTCTGTACCAGGAAACCAATCAATTTAAAATGCCATCTATTTCTAAACTTGTAATGGTGTAACATCAGTTAACAGGTTTTTCTAGAAGCCACAGCTTGGAAGAAAGTCAAAAATACCTGTTCAATTAGAGTAAGTAGGGGAAAGAAGCTGAAAAGATTTTTCTTGGCTAAAACATGAGCACAGCCAACATTTTGTCAAAGTGATTAGGAAAACATTTGCTGTTCATTAGTGTCTATCTTATTTTCTTCTACTTTAATGTGCATCTTAATTTCTCCACACGAATCAATAAACCATATGTGCAAATATCAACGTGTGCTCATTTCAATGCACTACCATTAAGCAGTTATATTCACCAGAAACAAATAAATCATTGTCTTTGGTTAATGAATCCATTGGAATGTAACAAGAAAGGCGGCGAGCCCCTGGGTCACATGTGAGAAAGCATGATTACAACCTTCGCTCATCTGATTTTGTGTTGTACTAAAATCATCTGCCTTTATTATAATTGGGGTAATGGTACAGCAGTGATGT
This sequence comes from Micropoecilia bifurca, assembly GCA_903067075.1. Lineage (NCBI taxonomy): Eukaryota > Metazoa > Chordata > Actinopteri > Cyprinodontiformes > Poeciliidae > Micropoecilia > Micropoecilia bifurca. The sequence continues at coordinate 5,784 of CAEGAF010092118.1, read as the reverse complement.
CTTACAAGACAATAATGGAGACCTTTAGTCAATAGTTATTGATTTGAGACTTGTCCTATTAATGTGTGAAGCTAAACCTTGCAGTGTTTGAGAAAGCCAAGGCAGCCGGTTGTTTTCAGAGATAGATAAATAGAGAGTACACCATCATGTATGTCACTCTTTACTGAAAGATGTGGTCAGCTCTATATCTTAAGCTGTCACTGTACGTTATTGACAGAAAGCAAAAATAACTGGGTTCTCTGTGTTTTACATCCTGATGTCCATTTATTCTTTTTAATTTTTACCAAGAGTGATTACACCTACAGAAAGGCTGTTTTTGTTGGCGAACAGATGGTTACATTTCCAAATTACCAAGTTTAACTAAAAATATCCCTTCGAATTACACACAACATAGTTTTATAGAACATATAAAACTGGCAGCAAGGAAGAAGCAAGACTGCCTTTGATTGAAGTGGTGATTGTGTGATCGCAAATTTATTCTCAGTGCTCCTCCCCAAGGACAGGTCAATACTGTCACAAGGTCAACACAGAAATAATGGAGGAATCTCACTTCTTAGATTTACTGACTGAAACACATATTTTAAATGGTAATATGGAACACCTTGCTGTTAATGTTGTCATAAAAATACAATAACAAAAAATTTACAGTAGGCATGAGGGAACATACAAATGACATAAGTAGATAGTAGCTTAGATTTATTATTTCTCACAGCCCCACTGATTTAAATAGAAATGTATTTTACAAAGACTTTGAGGAAGCAGAGTAACAAAATGTTTCAAAAAAGTCTGAAGATACTCAAAAAGCAAAACAATTTTTATTATATTATGTATGCATTATATGCATTGGTAAAAAAAAACTCACTTCATGAATTTGAATGAAATTCCTCACATCTGTTCCAACCATTTTCAAATATAACCTGTCAGCCGAAGATGAAATTATGTTTGGAGCATTACTTGCATTTGCATACGAATACATCATGTGATTTTGGGCAAAAGCAGTGAAGAGGAACTTTCATTTAATGATTGCAGTCTGACATACTGTGAATTTCTTTGCAACTGACTAATCCTGAACTGTGTGATTGTTGGGAGTACACATGGTTGTCAGACCATGGAGGCCATGATTAGCTCCTATTTCTCACTGTTCTAGTCCATTCAAAGAAATTTTGCAGCAGTTTTTAAGGACGAATGGCAAACCTTTAAAGCAATACTGACAAAACTAAGTATGGCAAGACATGTTGAGCATTAATAAGGAACAAAAATAAATAAATAAAGACATAAATAAGAATGACGTGACTAAAGCACAAACACAAATGAAACTCAGAACTCCTCTCTCATAAACAGGAATCTAAGTCTGAACTGAAGCCATGGAAGGAGGTGTAGTTCTCTGAAACAGTTCAGGGGAGCCAGGACAGATGAGGGTGGTGATGAAGATGGAGCAGGAGGTGTACATGAGAAAGATGAGGAAGATGATTTAGGAGGTGAGGATGCTAAAGGTGGGATTATCTATGGAGTAAGCAGATGGTAGCAATGACAGTTGTCATGACTGTTGACTGACTATAGTCAGTCAACTATAGCAAAACTATAGTTGACTGACTATAGTCAGTCATATAGTCAGTAGTCAGCATTTCGCTGGTGGTGCTATTGGCATGAAAACGGCTGCTGAGTCAGCATGTAGTAGGTTCTGAGGCCATGTGGAGTGGGCTTTGAGGTTCTAAGGCAACGTGGTTCATAACTCGGAAGTGGATGATGAGTAAACGAAGGGAGTTGTATCTGAGGAGTTGGTGGCTTGTGAAATACTTCCACAAAGGCGCCTGATGCCCCAGACACAGACCTTACTTGAACTGGTCTTATACAGGACGATTTCTGTTTAACAAAGGGACCAAAGCGGTGTGTTGGTTGGATGAATAAAGAAAAGCCATGATGGTGTCATCTGTTGAATAGACATGGAAAAAACGGTTGTGGTGGCTGGAATACAGTAACTAAATCAGCAAACTACAAACTGGTCCATTTGGGATGCAGGGTTTCTTCTACGATGTACTCAGCAAAGAAACGGAATCTCACCTTCACGTCCCCCCACATGTTAAATGCTGCCAGAAAGAAACCATTACAGAACTTACTGTAGACTTTTAGAACCATGAACTCACCTGATCCTTATAGAGCTTGGATAAATAAAAGGTTAACACATTGTTTTCAGGAAAAGTTCATTCATTCATGGCTGGGCCTCTTGTTGTATTAGGTCAGTCACTTCAAAGAGAATGAATATTCATGCAATCTCTTTATGTTATATTCAAATGTGTTTATTAAGCTTTCAGATTGTAGAATTCAGTTATCACTGTGATATTAGAGGGGATTGTTTGTAAAATTTCTTGTCAAAAATGCCAGATTTTGTTGATCATGACTGATTTGTAAAAGCAATAAAAAATAATCAAATGTCCTAGGGGTTAAGTAGTTTTTATGGGTGAGGTATTTTTGCTTTAACACAATCATCGGATCATCAACATGACACATTTGTAGTTGTTAAACCTAGGCCCACAAGGAGGTGCAGAAACTGTCTACTAGTAAACACAGAAATAATAGAGAGGTTCCTTCAGAAGACAGCTTTGACAGCAGACAAGATAAGAATATGATTTGCAACAAAAACCAGAGGAAGGACACACTGATAGATGTTGTTGGGTCATCATTGTCCTCTCCCTGTTTCATGGTAAACACTCTTCTTCTACAAACAGGCAGTTTGAAAATGTTGTAGGAAGACTGTATTTTGAATGTTATGTCACTGACTTATCATTTCTCCTCATCCGTCAAGATGTACCTGCCTGTTCTCTATTCTGTTCCCTCAATCTTGGGCCACCTGAATGAGTGTGGAAGGCTTCCTCTTCCTAATCTAAACACTAGATTCTTGAACCAACATGAGTACAAGTTATAAACTTTAATGTTGTGCACAAGTTTTAACCCCAGAATGTAAGGCTCAAGAAAAGCTCTGAGGAACTTCTGCTGTGGTTAGAGAAAAGACTAGACTGCCTTCATCAGATCTGGTATGAACAACTTTCAGGATATTCACATACACCTCTATAGTGGGTGTAAATGTTACTCAATTCTTGCAGCAATGACTCAATATAACATGAATTAATCTCACACCACACCATGCAGTTAATGTGCCATTAATTATTTGACCAACAAGAAGCACTAAAAGTGTCTAAAAAGAGTTAAAGTTTCATTCATTTACCTTAAGGATACTACATCAAACCCACTAAAAAACAATACATTTTTACTGCAAATTTTTAAGTTGACAAAGGAGCCTCATGGGTATACATCCTAATTTACTGAATATGGCCTCTGCAAAGTTTAGCAAAATATCAGGACTGTTCAAGATGGGAGAAAAAGCCTTCTGCTATTTTAAGATGTTCCCACCAGAGCTAAGAATACCGATGCTTTTGAATCAGCCATGCCACTTAATTGTGGGACAGACAAATGGAAGATCCTGGATTTGTATTTCATCACAAAGTAATCCATAAGTAATTTTCAGCAGCTCTGCTTGATCTTTTTAAATATATGCTTTAATCTATTATCCAGGCAGCAGATATGTAGTTCTGAGCTATCGTGGGATCCAGGCTTGCTGCAGAGGAAGGAACTAAAGTAATATAGTGTCTTGTTCCTGACTGATGGTAGGAAACATGGAAGATGGTGGAGAGATGCTCTCTATATAGTAACTTGCCAGTCCGCTTATGTTTTGACCTGCTCAAGAAATATGAGCTATGTTCAAAAGAACGATAGTCATAATACAAACAACTAAACTAAGCTGGAGTGTGGGCTGGGCTCAGCCGTAGAGATTTGATGAGGAGAACTGGGATCTGGGAGCGCAGAAACAAGTCACTCCATTGGAAGGAGTCAGTTGAGTTGGTCGGGTTTCCCATCCTGGGTGTGTGAGTTCCTGTGGTCCATGGGAGGAATAGTTGTCCTGAAATATTGAGGCTCTGAGTTTCGATTCCAGCTTTCTGTCAAGGCACTTAACCCCAAGTTTAGAGCATGTCATGCTGGGAGGATCCAGGAACCAATGAAGCAACTATATATCATTTCTGGCCCAGGAATTCCTTGGGAATGAACTGGAAGCTCTCACTAAAGAGACAGAGCAGTAAATGCTACACCTTCCACCCAATTTTCAGATAAATAGAAGACGATGGAAAAACCACTACAGCTTTAAGCTCGTAGCCAAACAAATCAATGCATGTTTTGTACTTGGATTTCTTTGAAGCAGAGGTAGACATTAAAATCGTATGACTCTGAAAAAATTTAGGTGTCAGCAAGTTCAGACCATGAGAGGTCTTTGACTCGTCAATAATGGATGAAGTTTAATGACCTCCTTGCTGCAGCTTCTGGCTGTGTTTGACTTGTAGAGAGATAATGACTGTAAAAGGGAGGTGGGGGTAACATCCCATTACTGAGCTGAGAAAGTCCGTTTTTATGATTCTCACTAACTACCACCTCCTTGTTTGGTTCCTGTATAGAACACATATTTCTTTTGTACTGCCAACAATTGTTTAAGGCCCAAATTTCTTGTTATGTACATGTAGGTTAGATTATTCTGACAATTAATTGAGCAATCGTATTAAAAAACTGGCACATTATTCAGATTTTTACTTATCCTCTAAAGCTTATTTTATACAATATTAGAAATGCAAAAGAATATTTACATAGTCTAATGCTTAATTTCCTTTTTAAAAATAATAATAAAAAAATTATTGCCTGAAATGTAGCATTCCTTTTGATCATTTGTAGCAAAGGAAGCATGTGCAGTTAAGAAATAAAATCAAAATGTGAAAGGCTCAGCCCCTTCTGCTTGACTGAACATCAATAAACAACATCAATTGACTGAACATCTATTTTGACTAGTTTTCAATTAACTGATTAATAATTGGATAGCAAAAGGTGATTAGTAGGGGGTTTTTGTTAACAGAAATTGAACCAGGTAACATTAAAAGTATGCAAATTGAAGAGTTCTGAGAAGAGTATGTTTACAGGCAAAGAAGGTTTTGCATCTTTTTATATTTTGCATCATCTATATATATATAATTTGTGTATACATGTCCTTTGTAAAACTATTGGCTTAAAGGAGAAGCATTATATAAAATCCAATTTTCCGAGGTTTACATCATATAATGTTATTTCCTACCAGAAGTGTTGCTTTGAATCTTTTATGCATATTTGAGAAATCCATCTAATCTCCCATGAATATGCAAATTCCTTACTCCTCACCGAACGCTGCCTTTTCCACACAGCTCCTCCTTGGAGCTCCAGTCTCCAAGCTGAGCTCCTCACTCACAGAGCGCCGTTCCGCTGTTACTACCCCATTCAGCACCGTCAGACTAGTACCAGCAGCCATTAGCACACACCTGGTGGACCTGTGCATTTGCTGAGCTTCTCATACAAACTACTTATCATAGAAATTTTGTTAAATGCTTGACAGAGGAATGTTGCTGTCATGACATGATGATTTCAGAATTTAAGGAAAGAGCAGAAGTGTCTTAAAGAGACAGAGGCTCAATTTGAAGGCTTTGAATTGCAAAGTAAAATTTCATTTCAGTCGTATTTGCCAAATGACAACTGAATGTAACATAGTTACTTTATTGTGTTATAAAATGGCCCTATGTGCCTGGAAAATGCTAACATCTGCTCTGAGGGTGGTGTTCTTTCAGCAGATGGCTGGTTTTAGAGTCTGTAGTCAAGTTAACAATAAACTGATTGCCAAATTTGTTGACACTTTCCGTAAGCAATTCATGAAACCAATTT
>CAEGAF010092113.1:0-25035 GCA_903067075.1 Micropoecilia bifurca | reverse complement strand
GCAGGGCAACACAGAGACATACAGGACAAACAACCATGCACACACACACTCTCACCTAGGGACAATTTGGAGAGACCAATTAACCTAACAGTCATGTTTTTGGACTGTGGGAGGAAACCGGAGTACCCGGAGAAAACCCACGCATGCACATGGAGAACATGCAAACTCCATGCAGAAAGGCCGGGGCCGGGAATCGAACCCAGAACCTTCTTGTTGCAAGACAACAGCTCTACCAACTGTGCCACTGTGCAGCCTAAATTATAATATATATGATAATATCAAACAACTAGTAAACAGAGGAAACAATTAATTTCCTTCACAATTCTTGTTTTTTCTTAGTTGCGTGACAGTTTGGAGCAGAGTTTCTTTAATCTGATTGCAGTTTAACTTCACAACAACAACAAAAAAAGAAACAATGTGCCGAACAATTAAGAATAAAGATCTGACTCCAACCAATCCATTTGCCACAGAACCATTTTATTTTCATTTTGGTTGTACACAAGCTTTTTCAAGATTGTCTAGATTACATACATTGATATAAAAGGCACAAAAAATGCATTGCAGAGCTTATCTTTAGCACAAAGTCTAATATCAGGTGATTTTCAAGTGTTTCCCCTCATAAAGATTCATCATACAGCCTGTACATATATTTATATATATATACTAAACCCCGCTACCTGTCATGCTATTAGAGTTTAACTGCAAACCTAATTACTGCCTACATTTCTGTATATATGTACACAGTTTTATTGTTTGGATTTTAAAAAAGTTTAAAATACATGCTTTACCTGTAAATTATACAAGCAGTACTGTACAATAATATTGTGATAGAAAACAAATGCTTATACATGTTTTATACAACGGAAAGACACTCACGGATCATCACACCAAACAGACACGGAAAGCTCCTCACTTTTCTTCTCCTCTACAAAGAAACTCGACTTTTATTGCAAAAACATTGAGCGGTTTTATAAAATCCCTTCATTTATTTTTATTGTCCATCGAGTCACATGACAACGTCGCCTTCAAGGCTGTTTAGCACGTCAACGTAGCCCCATCCAGACCAGAAGATCTTTCACAGTAGAAACAACTTCCTAAAGTATTCAAATGCAATTTTTGAATAAATAAGAGGAACAATTCAGCGTGAAGTGAAGAGATTTTGTTTGGACTTGCAAAATCAGTGAGAGGAACAAAATAAATCTAGTGAGGAACGAATGGTCACTTCTAAAGACAAGAGTTTTCTCTTCCTACGGTCGATATTTATACAACGACTCTCCATTAAGACTTAGAAACATTTCTATAAATTATGTGAGTGTCTATGCTAGTTTTATGGTTCGGTTGGAGATTCAGAAAACAGATTTATTTACATCCCAAAACAGTTTGGTAAATTTTGATTGACTGAAAAAGACATTTTCAGTACATAAACTTGTTCGTAGTTCATAAATAAGTACTGAAATCCTGGATTTCTTTATGCAATTAAAACATTTATTTATTTTTATCTGACAAATGCTGCATTTATAAGCAAAAACATTTAGTTTTTCGTAACATCAAAATTAAACTCAAATTTTAAAGCCCTTTTTCCAACGTTAGCAGTGGTATACTTTATCTAGGCCTGTCACAATAAACAATAAATCAATTAATTGCATGATAACGTAAAACTACTTCAATAGTTATGCATGATTTGTCGTTTTTCTCTTTCTATCAAAAACTGGATGACAAAAGTCTTCAGTTTGGTGCTTTGGTCTCAACCAGCACTTTGTTGAAGGGACAATTTTGTTTACAGAGACTTCATACTTAATTTTATTTGTCGTTTCTGTTGTTTATTTTGGATATTTAACATGTATTCCAGTCCCTGTGTTAAATGTTGACTAAAATGTCAAGTTTTTTCATTTTAGGGAATGTATTCTTGCATTATTATGCCTTTTCTGTTGTATTGCTTGAAAATTGTCTCAACAATATTATTGTTTATCGCAAAAACTTCTGGGACAATTTATCATCCAGTAAAATTTGTTATTGAGATGCCTAACTTTATCACACTGGCAATTTTCTATATATTTTTTTGCTATACTTTTAATTTTAATGACAGATCATTTATGCAACAGCTAGCCACATTATTTTACAATAAGGTACAGTTTAGAAAAACAAATATTGTTTTTCTCTCTTGTATTTTCAAGACATTGAGAAGTTTACCAGATAGTTAAGAGAACTTTTAGATATTTTTAAATATTTTGACCACAATAAATACAACAGTGGAGTATAAAAGGTGTGACAAAAGTTCAGTGTTGGACCAAAATGGCTGCTCCCAGCAGCTCTGGGCTCAGCAGTTCTGATCCGTGAGTATCTCCTCAAGTAGCAGCTATTTACAAAAACAATAAAAAATTAAAATAAAGTATCACAGACCTCTTGCGCCCAGAGGCTAACGTTCACTGTGTTCGTGTTGTCATTACAGTACAGTGCTGATTGTAGTCACTTTACAGTCAGAAGAGTGTGACGCACAAACAGATCACATGTGGATCTCATGCAGAGTGGTGACAGTCAGCGGTCAGTCTTTACATATGAAAAACTGTCAGAAATGCAGCCTATCGCCTTTTTAAAAAATTCATCTTGGTGTTGTCAGCAGGTCAAGCACACGGCGAGGTTAGTACGTCAGTGCAGCACTGCTTTAAAGACGATACGGGATAAGCGTTAATCGGTGACAATCTTAGCACAGTAAATCAATAAATCAGCTAGCAAACAAAACTAGGTTCTGAGTTAGCAGCTTTGTACATTCTCCAAGAGGTTGTACTATAAAATTATGCAAAGTATAAAACAGGCAGGGCATCCTGAACTCAGCGTGAAGCAGCAGGAAGACAACGCCAGGCGATCTCCTCACCAAACCGCTGCTGCTGTGAGCATCAATAGATGAAAAAAGCCTTTAATACAATTAACAAGCAAGTGGTGCATATTTAGCTAATGTAGCCCTTTAACACGTCGAGAAAGCAACAGTTTGGCTTTCATTGCACAAAGTAAAGATCCAACCCTGTCTCTGTAAGTCATGTTTTGAACTTGTTCAAGTCACGTTTTGGGATCACCTAAAATGACACCAACAATGGCAAACCAAAGGCTGCTGCTTTGGAAGAAGAAGACGCGAAAATCAAGCTTCACTTCATATTCCTTCAGTCAATGAAACATACAGAAAGAAGATAAAACATCTGCTCCCTTCCTAAAGATCTGCTGTTGCAACATGATGCCACGGTTTAAAGGAAACAAACTGCAGCCAAATCTAAGGTTACACAGGATGATCTGTTGCTGCAGAGTGAAAAATTAAACTAAAAATAATTGTGCTTATTTGTCACAAAATCAACCAAGTGGAGTGAATCTTATTGGAAAGTGATGACAGTTTTGCGGGGATGTCACATTCCAATCTCAGGTATTCAGCTCCATGAAACAATCGGAGTATTTTTAAATTATTAGAACTGGAGTTTCTGATCAATATCTGTTGTTGGAGTAGTTTGTGATTTTATCTCAGCCACTCCTTCAGCAAGCCGTGCAGCTCCAAGTTTCAATTTTTAAAATGTGTTACTTATTTTATTGCTTTACTGCAGACTCATTGCTTTGTTCACAGTGAAACAGAGGCTGTAATGGCTGTTGCGGTTTCCTCCCACTCCAAACTGTTTATCTCCCAGAGAGTTATCTGCAGTGGTCGGCACACTCCATATCATTTTTTTACTTAGCGTTTTTGCTAACTTAGCTTACCCTAAATTAATTTTCCCAATTAAATTCTTAAATCCTAATTTTATTGTTTGTTTTGTTAACTTTCAGTTGAATAATGCATACAATTATGTTAAAGTTGTGGTTATCCACTGTTAAGAATAATTCAAGTATCCATGCTCTTATTTTGAAGTGGGTGAAGACGGTTTCCTCTCTCCCTGCTATGGTCAACTAGTCAAAAAACTGTGAAACCAGAGGGAAAAGTCTGTTGCAAATAATCATTTTTTGAAGCACAACTATTCCAGTAAGTGTGGGATGATAAGTAAGTAAGGAGATACTCTATGTTGTAACACATGTTGTTGGTGTCAACATGGTTGAATTACCGCTGAGGGATTAGCTTCTGCTAAATACCGTGTTGGTGTAGAACTTTAGCAATGTTAAAGCTAATGTTTATGATTTTTGCTTTAGGGTTAGTGCAGTTAACTTCTACGTTAGTTTTACCCGCCACTGGTTGTGTGTAAGAGACAGCTGGACATGAAACACTCAACTTTCAGTTTCAAGAGCTTCAAAGCGCCAAGTTCCCAAAGCTAAACAGCAACAGCTTCAGAAAGTTTTATCTGCCCCTAATTAACTTGGATTACACTGAAACATGTTGATATGACATTAGTGAGTCATATCAAAACAGAGGAAACATGCTAGCGTAGCCTAACTCCGTGGAAAACCGCTCGCCAAGGAGTAAGACGTGTTTACGTTTTTGGGTGTGTCCAACCAGCAAAAACTCCTATAAAACACTATTATTGAGTGAATATTTAGGACACAGTTACAATACTAATGTAAACCATGTAATACTGGTCAAATGTAGGGTTTTATTTTTACAAATTTGTACAAGGCGTTGATTTTAATGAAGGACTGGAGTGGGAGACACTATTTGAAAAAGTCTAAAAATCCCAGTTGATTAATCTCAACATGGTTAATCTGATAAAAAAGGTTTGTCAGAATTAATTCACAGCAGCGAAATGTTTCATATCAGTTTGAAAGGGTGAAATGAGCAGCCACCGATTACCCAAAACATTTTTCTTGAACTCATTTTGAGGGAAAGTTCATCCAGACTTCAGGTATGAGTAAACGCATTCCCACAAAAAAAGGATGAATGGGTAAAATGACAACTAAATATAAGATATATCATATTTATATGCTTTAATGTCACACATATAACTTATTGCATCAGCTAATTGCATTTATATAGTGAGCCCGTCTGCCCCTACCTGATCCCCGAGTCTAGCCTACTGTGATAAAGTGCAAGAGTAATGTTAGAAAACTGTGATGAAAAAGGAAGCACAATGGAAGAAAGAAGATATAATCTAAAGAAAATTATTAGAGCTACTCAGAACTCACCTTTAACCACTGCATACTATTTACAAAGCAGGCAAACCTCCTTCAGATCAGTCGGAAATAGAAAAACAAAACCACTGGTACTAATAAACGACCCTCTGCAGGTAAATACCAAAACACTTACAGCAACTCCAACAAGAAACTCCAACTGCATTTTTACTGATGCCTGAAACTGTGTCATCTGGAAGACTTGGATTTAACTCAAATGCAACAGAAAAATGTGACTTGATGGAAATTTAAGAAATGAGTAGATGAAGCAGCGAGCTTAGCGTTACTTTTACTCCTGTTGGTTTCTGTGTTGACTTCACAACGTCTGAAATGACCTGACATCTGGCTGTTTGGCTAACTGCTCCTAAACATGAGGATAATAATCGTTCTAGTCATAAAGGTCAACACTTCTGCTCAACTTTCCACGTCTCAAGTCCAGGTTTCTGGTTCTGTCCGGTCAGACTTCAACACAACCCATCCAAAGCGTTTAAACACCAAACAACACGGCGTTTTAATCTTGACCGACGCCACAACTTCACAATCATTCAGAACAAATGCATCCACCCTGTCACAAAACCTCAAAATGTATCCGTTTCTCAATTAAATGCTACATTCTGTCTCCAATCAGATCTTTTTTTTTTTTACATTTTTAAATATCACATTTGTTGAAAAAAATCCACTCAAATAGGCTTTGAAATTTTGAGTAAAAAATTGCTGCCGTGCCAGTAGGTGGTGCTATGGGCGACATTACTAACATGGATTCAAGGAAAAACGTGTCATAAATGAAAAAGAGGTCACTATCTCAGATTTCTAAAACTTCCAGTTGCAAAGACGATGCATTACTAACAGCTATAACAACATTTTTAAGAATATTTGTTTGGCAAAATATCTCAGTTAGTTTGTGTTCGCACTGCAGCAGCTGGCTGACCAGGATTTTATTTCCCCAACTACTTCTGAAGTATTTAGTACACGAGACACCAGTGCAACATCTACAGTGATTGGCTGAACCCTCTACTGAAAACCAACAGGATAAAAAAAAAGAGATAAAGTTGAACATTAGCAACAATTCTTTCACAGTAGAAAGGACTTCTAAAATATCTATCACAGGATATCTGAAACTTTCTAGTGCAGGACGTTCAGTAGGATCATTTGCTAAGACTCCAACGGCCTGCAGAAGAAAGAAAGGCTCCTTAAACAGAGGTTGACACATTAAAACGTCAGCAAGCCTTTGGAAAAACAGACACCTCAAACGACAGACGTAACAATCAAAGTGTCAGAAAAAGGAAACTCTATCACGCCATCTGTGTATCTAAAGTAAAAAAAAAAACAGCACCAGTCTCCGATATGCAGCCCCTTCTGACCACGAAGGTCACGTAAAATAAACAGCTCATAAAAATACACATTCATGTCATTCACAGACTGGCTGTAAGTTGGCAGTTTGGGCCCATACAGCCTGCTGTCATGGCAACGTAAACGTTTCAATTTAAAAGAATTCAAATATATGTGAATCTCAAAACAAACTATTATTTAATCAACAACTGCAACGGTAAATTTTACAATTTGTATTCATTTTCTAAATGGTTTTTGCAAAAAGTATGAGATTTTGTTGTGTTATGTTCTAGACCGCAGGTGTCAAAGTCAAGGCCCGGGGGCCAAACATGGCCCGCCGTAGCTTTTTAAGGGGCCCTCTAGACTCCAAATTACATCAACAAGTCCCTCCAGTTTTTTACAAATCCTCAAAATTCACACAAAATCAACGGATCTCCACTGTTTGTCTGATTTTACTGCAAATGTTCTCAAAATTGGTCAAAACCATTGAGTTTAAGTGACTGGTGCCACAGCCTCACTGGATGTGAAGTTACCGTCCATGACTGTACAGATACGGCGAGTAATAAAAAGTAACATTTAACATCAGACGTTAGCGCAAATATTTCCAAATAATCACCACAGAATTTGTGATTTTGATTTTGCAAAAAAACCCACAATCACAAAACCCTGTAGGAACAGCAGTTTGTTGATTTTTAAACAGTTTAAATGGTTTAAGAACATTCAGAGTTTTGAAATGGCCCAAAATGACAATGAATTTGACATCCTTGTTTCAGACTATTCATTGGTTTGGACTTTATATTTATTCTTGTTGTGGAGTTACTGAAGTTATGAGACGATTTTATTTAGAACATATATTATTTCCTTAGTACGTTTTTAAACAGTATTTAATGCCAGTGTGTAATCTCCCTCAATAAATAGTTGTTTTAAACAGTGCCAGGATTTTGTGTAGTTGCTTTATTTGACATTTTTGTTCTGCTTTACTTTCAGTTTCTGTCTAAAATTACTGTAAATCCCCTGCTACACCTTCAGACAGACGTTTTCCAAACAGTTCACTGCTTTCACACACAACATTTAATGAGGCAGGAATCAGGAATCAGGACGAGACACTTGGATTACTGGGTTCTGTGCAGGTAAAGACATGAAGTGAAGCAGCAGCAGCAGCAGCAGCAGCCTATTGCTCTGTGAGCGGGATGTCGAGACTCCAAAGGTCTTCGTGCAAAAGCCTGATCGCTGGGACGACCTGCATACCTCTACGATCGCTCCTCTGTTTTAGGCAAATATTATGACGGAATAAAAAAAAAAACTGTAAAGCTTAACAGTCTCTTAGCAGCTCCACTCGGGTTCAAACTCCTCTTCTTCACAAAACAGGAAGTCTTCAGTTTCACATTGCTTCCACCAGCCTGCCAGGTCTGTGGCGGCGCAACTTCGGCGTTGCTGAGTGGCTTCTGGAGTTTATTGCATGAAAAATATTCTCAATATTTCTCCTCTTTTTCTTCTTAAAAAAACAGTTTCTAGAGCTACGTCTGTGTAGATGTATGAATCTGTGTGTTTATTAACACAGCTGTACCGCTGCGTGTTGGTGATATGGCTTGTATGACCTTCCAGTGTGCTGCGATTTTATTGGTTTATGTGCACATTCATATCTGTGTGAGATGTTACAGAGCTGGCCAGGTGGTATCTACGCAAAAAAACAAAAAACGAATTTTTCTTGCTAGCCAAATGCTCTATATTTCTCATACATTCCCTACTCTTGGCATGGGCTGATCAGTGGTACGAAAATACATCAAGGTTTTAGAAAGTTACAGTCTTAAACCTGCTATCATTTCCTGTCACACCATTATTAAATCTTAACTTCCCTTTAATACCAGAGAAAGTGCCAAAGTAGAGTTTCCCAAGAGTTAACATAAGTTGTTTCTCTTGCTTAACAGAAAAACAAATTCAGTTGTTTGGGTTGATTTCAGGCTGGGAAATGCAGTCAGGATGTAAAGTCTGAAGGACAAACCAGCTAATATCAGCTGCTGGTTATACTAATGTTAGTCTATAATGAGCAGAAATCAAATATGTATGATATTCTACTCAATTAGCACTAAAACTGCTGCTAAATTTAGTTGGAGGTTATCCTGCATGAGTCTAAGAATCAAAAATAAACAAACATCATCTGTTGATGATCAGTACATCTCATAAATGTAGCGGTGACATCATTTGTTTTCTGTTTTATATAAAGTATTTTGATGTAGTATTTTAACAATCAGAATCTCATTCTGGGTCAGATCATTAATTAGTGTGGTGGTGAGATTAAAGACAACCAAACACAAAAAAACTATTATGTTGGACCATTTTCTTGTAAATTAGTGTGTTTTGGGAGGTTTTTTATTTACTTTTTCTTTCTGCTTCCCTTACAAACGTATTTGCATGAGAAGTCACTTTAAATGACTTTGAAGCACCTAAGAGTGGCTAAGTTCAGCCCAGGCCCACAATCCTCTCTGACGCTCCTGCATCTCTGTGTGTGTGTGCTCTGTTCGTCTCTGAACCTGTAGCTGTACACATCCGTGTTTGTTACATGTACTCATATATATGTGTGTGTGTGTTTCGAGTCCTTTTCTCAGTCCTCTCAGCTATTGTTGTTCTTGTTCATGAGCCTGGCTAGCATCTGCTGCAGCTGCGACCTCGACACGTTCAGAACCGAGTGGCGGCTCCGCGGGCTGCCAGGCATCGGCAGGGTGCCGGCGTGCCGGCGCCGGGCCGAGGCGGAGGCGGACGTGGCGTGGGCGGGGCTGCTCTCGGCCGAGCGGCTCCGCTGGATGAAGCTGCCTCCGGGGTGGGGGTACTGCTCCGTCTCCAGCGTGGAGGAGGAGAAGACGTAGGAGGCCAGCCTCCTCAGCTGATTGGGCCGCGCTTGGTGTCTGTCCTCCTCCAACTGCAAACAGACCAATCAGACAGAGGGAGGAAGAGGAGGTTAAAGAGTGGAAATTGACTCTTTTCATGTTGAAAACATTTATTAAACAGGTTGTTTCTGTCTCCTCCCCCTCCCTGACAGACATTAGACATGAGAGAGCAGGTGGATGCTTTCACATATCTAAAGCCTGCAGCTGATTGGTCAAAGGTCATGTGGGGAGGAGCCTGGGGAGAGAAGCTGAGGGGATGTTGGTGTAACTCTGGCTCTATCTACAGCTGCTTTTCATAGCTACTAGTTAGAAACTAAAGAAAACTCCTAACAGGGGGGAGTTTAAGCGTTTTAGCTGTGATTAGTCAGACTAGCATCCGGGAAAAAAAACGTTCAAGAAAACATTTCTCCCACAAAGAAGCACGCTAAAGGAACAAAAAGTCACCAGCACAAGCATTGCACACACTGTCTCACTAATCTACGACAGCTTGAGCCTCGACGGGTTTCGGCTTTTTCGTTCTGAAGGAAAAGTTACCACTGAAGATGCAAACAAATCAGGGAACTTAAAAGAGAGAGATGGAGTCATCAAGCACACAAAACAGACACACAACGAAGGGAAGAGGGGGAAATAAAACTAAAAAAAAAAACATGTCTGAACAGAAGAAAAAGGAAGAACAGAAACGGAGTGAGAAAACAGAGGTACAGGACTAGTCCTAAACTGTGCTTACCCCGAAACATCACTTTATTTCTTCTTGTGTTGATCCCAATGGCCCCCTCGCTCTTTTCTTTGTCTCCTCAGGTGAGTCAAACTTGACATACTGTGTACTTTTAAAGCGATAAGTTGGGGGCAAAGGCATCAGTAGTTATGTGAAAGGGGGTAAAGAATTGGAGAGGAGGAACAAAGAAAAAATAAAAGATAAACTGTGGTCCTCGATGGTTGGTGGCAGACGAGCTTGGTTATGATCTAGTGTGACAGTTGGCCAAACAAAAAACAAAACGAAAAAAGAAAAAAAATGAAGCAGAAGTTGCTAACGGATCTGTGCACACATTTTCATTTTCATACTGGCATTAAACATCCAGCCTTCAAACAGCAGCCACCGAGTATGGAGGACCAGATGTGTCAATAATTAACTGAAAAAGCGATGGAGTCAAATGGTGACATAAATTTACAAATGAAAGTAAATGATACAAATGGATAAAGAAACAAGAAATCACCACACCCATGAGGAAAATCCTGCAGAAGGAAAATAAAATGGAAACACAATGTGAAATCCAGGTAAAGGTCAAAGAGTAACTGGCAACACGCTTCCCTCTTTCCTCTGATACAAACTCTCCAAATAGAGCGTCACACGGAAATCAAATTCAGAAAAATGCAGAAAGAAAAGAGGAATATTCAATAAATTATTAAAATATGTACTCAGATAAAGTATTTCTCATTCAGAATAAGTCTGAAAATAAAATTTATGAGGATATTAAACATACTTTTCATGTTATTGTATTAAAAATATTTTTATTAATCTAATATATTTTAATTTTAAATGTGTTTTCATGAGCTGCAAGCACAAAATTAACAGAAATAAAGACTTAAAAACCGTCGGTAATTATTAATCTATGTGATGTTTCACTCAGTGAACCAAATTATTTAATACATTAACTTTTCAATTTATAGAATATGACTATATAACATTTGAATACATTTTTCTCGGGTGTTTAAACCCAGTTTGCATCCAGCTGATGTGAGTTTGCTTCCAGAAAATGATAATGAAGCCGGAGGAACGCAGCAGGCAGGTGAGTCAGGGCTGATTAAAGCTGGTTTAGGTTATAAAGGATTATCTTAAATGCAGTAACAGGAATATGAAACTTCCCCCAAACCCACCAAGCCAGGTCCGTCCACTTAAAGCTGGGGTGTACAAACGTTTGGGGCCGAATCTGTCAAGTCAAAAGGACTCTAGGGGCAAAAAAATGTCATATCTATAATAAACTTGTGCTGTAATTTATTCTTACTAATTTGATAATGTAAATGTTTAATTAAACAAATCAAGTAGTCAGATTTTTTTTGTTGGACAGAGATATGTAAAATGTTGTCGAGCCCAAACTTAAAGGGTTTTTCAGATTTTCCCAATTAAAGGAAATATTTGTCAGGTGTTTATTGACAAAAATCGCAAAAATTGAGTCAGTTTGGGGAAAAACAAAGCAAGATTTTGATCAATCTATGTCTGTATATTTAAAGATGGATACTTATAAAATGGATGCAAATAAAAAACTCCCATCTGTATCAAACAGCTGTGCTGGGGGGCTAAATTTGTGTTATTCTTGAATTGCAGTCAGAGGCCGTCTAAAATAGGTTTATAGGCCCCAATGGCCCTCGTTCCACCCTTTGGACACCCCTGTCATAAACTGACAGGCAAAGAGAGCATTAATCAGAGAAGCAGCCAAGAGGGGCCTGATCACACACTAATTGACATTACATATTAATTTTGTATTGCCTAATACATGCAATTATTTGCACCTCTAGTCTCAATGGCAGGTTGATAAGAAAAAGAAAAAGCAACCTCAGATTATTGCACAACATAAATGAGAAAAAGGGGATGATTAAACAGCAGTTTCCAATTTGTATACTATAATGGTCCAATAATTTTCACTGTATGTTGATAAAATGAATCGAGTTAGCATGTTGGCACTAAAATACAGTCAAGCTACACTAAGCTAAACAGGGTAAATGAGTGGCTAGGAAAATTTGCCAGTTCACTAACCTGCTGTAACAAACAACAAACAAATCTACTGCACATTTTTCACATGCTTAACAGATCTATTTGTGTTTGTTTGGGTAAATAAATATTCAAATTTTGGCCCATTATAACCGAAGAATGCAGTAAATTTAGATTAAATTTTAATTTTAGCGCTTCGGTCTGGAACTCCTAACAACGACAACAAAAAAAGTCTAGATATGCTAATTTTTTTCACATCCAATTAAAATAATATTGAGACTCTGATAACAGTTAAACATTTATTTGTACAATCCACTGGCAGCAGCATTTTACAACCTAATTATTAAAACAAATTCATAAAATTAGCTCATTTTATAGCTTTGAGTCCCAAAACAATTTTCATATTCTGTTTATTAACTCAATTAGCAACATGTAAGGAAGTTAAAATTATTCACTGGGATGTGCTTTTTTTAGACTAAACACAGTAAGAGTCTGCTCAAACTGTAAACAATGGTTCTTTGCTTTTTAACATTTTTTAGTGCAAAATGTGCAAATGTATTCTTTTTGTAGACTTGATCATTTTGTGATTGAAGCGTTGATGGAAGGATTTGTGGTGTTAATTTTTGACCTTTGTTGTTATGATGGGTAATTGTGAAAACAAAGTAATATATTACATATGCAAGCATCTAAATAGCCCAAATAATGTCTGAACTATGACCTCAGATCCCATAGGATTTGAAACGAAGGCTTCATGGATGCAGAGCAGAGAGAGAAAAGGAAGTTTAAATCATAATGTGCGACATCATTTCCCTGACTCTAACGTCTCTACCTGGTTTTCTAACCAAATGGCCAGTCAGAGATTTAAGAAGAAGTGGCAAAAGCAAATGAGATGGATTAGCAGTGCTTGATAACAACTGATGGTGCCATCCAGGACACATATCCATGATATATTGTCTCTGGTGTTCAGAAATTGAGCTGTTAGCAAGTCATTGCAGTTAAACATCAACAGTCTTCAGTCAGAGGCCTCTACAGATTGGTTGCAGGACTGACTGCTACCAGAGATTCACTCTTTGAGAATACTCAGCTAACATAAGTTATACTGGCATTTAATCTCATTTTGGGAAAAATAAAAATATTTTTTCAATTTAAAATGAACTGAACTTTCTTCATAACGATTCGTTCAGTTCATCATGAAGATCCAACCAAACCAACACGTCTTTATTTGAAACATTCAAAACAGTCTGCCTAACAACCTGCTCTTTTTATTTAATAAATGTTCTCGATTTAAAAAATAAAATAAATAAAATCCCCAAACTTTGTGTGTGCATCTGTTCTAAGTACAAATCTTTGTTTTGATTGATGGTTTAATTCAAAGATATGTTGTTGCATCACCAATTTCATCTTTACAGAATAATTAAAACCGCAATTATAATTATGATTTCACATTCATCCCTACAACCAATAAAACACTCCAGCTAAAAAAACATCTATGGTTACATTTAACACAATAAACCACTCGGATCAACAGACACACACTTCCTCCCACTCAGTCAGATAGTGTTTTCATCCAGTTACAGGTTTCATGTCACAGTAAGTTTCCATGCTTTCACTGACAGAACTACACTGTAAAACATTTGAGCCACATTTAGTTGTGTCTACTGTCTTCTACTCATCAAATCAAATACATTTAGTGACTTTTAGATTGTTAGCCTAAATTTGTGAGTTTGTAAAAAATAAACTTACAACAATAAGTTATGTTAACCTCCAAGAGTTGAATACAATAGATGTTTTAGGTTAGCGTTTAATTTTAATTTCCCAGAATGCTCAGCGGCATGTTTTGTATCCTGTGTTGCACAGTGAGTGAAATGGAAGTGCATGAAATAGATCCAACTCCTGTGTTTTAAGGAAAATGTTAATTTCTATGTCCGTTTCTGAGCAGGATTAATTGTGATGTTTACCAAAATTCATTATCAGATCAGAAATTTTGTTCAAACAGGAATTTAAGTTCCTGTTTGAACAGGAACCTAAAAAAAAACTTCTTCACCTAGTTGACTAGGTGGGGAATTTTTTTTTTAAATCTTGTGAAATAATTATTTGGATTAAATTGCAGCTTTTAAGTTAAAACTCAATTAAAGACCAATTAACTTAAAAAACAACGTTTAGACAACTTGTCTCTGGTTGTTAAATCAACTTCATGAACTTTAATTTCCTAGTTAAAACCCATAAAATTTTCTTGTGACTTAAATTGCATTTTCAAGGCAGCAGGTGGACTTTCATTTTCAAGTTAAACCACCTTCAAATGTTTTACAGTGTTCCAACATCATGTGTGAAATTTTTCAGAAAACACAGCAGAGCATCATCAGCGTCCACAAGCTTTATCACAGAGTCCAAGACGTCCTCACATCTGGACAGTTCTTATGAATCACAAGACTCTTAGACACAAACCAGCCGCACCAATCAGGTTAACATTTATGCTCATTATGCAAACAGCAAAAGCACAAATAATTCTACTGAGTGGCTTAGCGGTAGGTCACAACATCCAGGTCTTCTCTATGTGTGAGTTAAATCAGTGTTAAAAATGAGCTAAAATCTCATTTAAACAGACTCCAGTCCTGCTTTTCCTTGCATCTGAGTTTTATCATGTATGTTTTTGAGAGACATTTTATACCAATATGAAGGCACATTCTTGGTGTAGCAATGTCCAAGAGTTGGAAGAGCCAAAGAAACGCTCTTCCAACTGTTAAAATACTCCAAGGTAGAAATACAGCAACAATTATTCACACCCCTTGCAGATTTGGGCCTGAATAAACTTCAATTTAACATTTCTTGCATTTTTCCTTCTGACTTGAACCTGATAGAGAATCTGTGGAGGGAGCTAGAGATCTGGGTGATTCAACTTCAGAGATTTGCAGCTCATTACCAAGCATACATGTCAGAATACCAGCGGAAACATTCAAGAAGCTGGTCACCAATTATAATAAAATCCAGTTTTTCAGAGACAGTGTTTCTCAAAAATTAAGAACAAATTGTGAAAAAGGTCAAGAATAACAAATGGAAACAAATCCTGTTGGTTTTCAGCTTTTCCCTGATTTAAGGCTAGCAATGAACAACACCAACCTTTACTAATTTATATATATGCCTGTCCAAAACTAAAAGCTGCATTTGAAAGATTTGTGATTAGAAGATAGTAAACAAGCAGAAATAACCATAAAACTATTTTGGGAAATATAGTAACTTTCTGAAATCTCCAATAATTACTTGCTGTTGCTTAAAAGAAGAAGTACACTGACTGGAGTTTTCAGATGATCTATTCTTTTTGTTTAATGTAAAGATACATTTTTTTCTTTTTAAGAACTTTAGTTTAAAAAGATGTAAGAACTATGCTCATTATTTATTATAAAAGTAGATAGCTGTTGTGGAGAAACAGAATTTTACTATTTAAAAAAGACAAAATGATCAGTGAGTTCACATTTTAAATTGACATTAGCAGCTCATAAGTGAGTGCAGACCTTTACTTTAACCATGATTTAAAGAAAAAGGCTGCTAACATTTCCAAATGCAGTACATTCAATACGTTCAGAAGTTAACTGTAACATATTTAGCCTTCCTGTTACCTGCTAAAAGTCTGTCTTTATAGCAGCTTAAATAAATCACAGGTTTCCTTCAAAATGGCTTCCATTATCTTAGTGTTTCATCTGAATTCATTTTACGCATCCTCAGCTAACTTGAAGGCCTTTTCACACAATAACAGAATCTAACGATAACAATGTTTTGTTATCGTTAGAGCAACTTTCTAGTCCATACTGGATTCACTGATCGTAAAAAAAATGTTATTTTGAGAAAAAATATCGTCTTATTCTGTTTACATGTTGACAAAGAAATAATCACTGTAGTAGCTAGTCTGCAAATTGTAACGGACAGTCTAGTGGACGCTCCATGTGTGTGTGCAGTGTGATCAAGTGCTGAACAGAGCTGTGTAAAGCTGCAAACACACTCCAGCAGGAGCATGTTAGTTTCTTATGTTAGTTTTAAAGGACAATTCCAGCTTGAACCCAGATATTTTGCTTTATATCCCAAAAGAAAGTGGGTTGTCTGTAATGCATTTCAGCAAGGGAAGGTTTTTATTTGGAAATTGCATAAAATACATCCCTGTATTTCTGCCAAAAAACTGTAATCCTGATCACAGAGTTAGTTATATTTAGTCTGTAATCTTAATTTGCTGTTTCTTAATTTCCCAAAGCATTACCTGCTTCATATGTAATTTTATTTAGGTAAACACATAATAGCAAATGTTCTGCTGCATATTAAAATAATAAATAAAATGCAAGTAAAGTAAAATATAAATGATTCACAATGCAGAAGATAAAATGATACAGCCAATCTCCTGATAATTAGTCTGACAAAACATTAATGTGAATTGGCTGCATGTACCTCAAGGTGCCAAGAGTAAATATTTGTAATATAAATTTCACCAAATGAAGCAAAAATTTGATGAAAAGTTTAATTTATCACTTATTCACCCTCCAATAATGTTTAATTATTATGACATTTTAATGTTGAATCTTATTTATTTTATTTAAAATTTGATTTGTAAAGCAGGATTCAGCTTTTATGCACCACAAATATGGAACAAACTTCCAGAAAACTGCAGAACAGCTGAAACACTAAGTTCCTTTAAATCTAGACTAAAACTCAACCTGTTTAGAGTTGCTATTGAAACACAATAAATTAAACATTGACCAACATATGTGATGTGTAACAATGGCACGTGACAAAATGTAAAAATGTTTTCTTAGCTGTTGGCTGTATTCTATGACTTTGTGTTTTTATGATGAACTGCCTTGTTGCTGAAATGTGCTATAGAAATAAACTTGACTAATAAATTATTTTTGCCTTCAATTGGATTATGAACCAAAGGACTAAAGGGCAAAACGTGGGAATTAGCAAAGCGTAGCGTCATGCTGGATTTGTCCTTTAAACTGCATGTTGGAAGTGGAAAAATGAGTCACGGTGGCTGCAGCGCCTCACTACAACAGCTGCAGCCGTAACATGGGCTGCAGCCGATCGCCCTGCTCATCTGTCCAACCCCAGCGCACGCCGCCAGACTCTCTCCTCTGATTGGATGGCTGGGTCTCTTACCGGTCTCTGAGGTCCAGTGGGCTCCGATTCTCTCCTGCGCGGCCGACCCGACGGCAGCGAGTGGCACGGTGACTGAGCCGGGCTCCCGCCGCTTCGTCTCGACGCCTCCTCTTCCGTTAGCGTGAGCATCCCGCGGCTGCTGTCGCGGGTGTGAGTTTTAGGGCGGACCACCAACTCGCCTCCTGCAGGAAAATCACATGATGAAGCGTTTTGTTTTCATTTTTTAGGGTGATCTAATCCATCAGCACCACTTGCAGCTCAACCTCTGCTCTACCTCAGGGGTCTGAAGCCTTTACACGGCAAAAACAGGTAATTTTACCAAGTATTTCTGGTCTAGTTTCTAGTGCAAACAGCTCAGTACACCTGAAATAAGACACTTGAAATTAATTTTTCATCTAAAAATAGGAACTTAATTTAAGTTAATAACTCCTTAATATTGATCAAAGATTACTAGCTCAATTGGCCATTTTTTCACTTAAAACATGGAAGAAATGTCTTGTTATAAGTTAAATAATCTGCCAATTCCTTTATCTGTAAAAACAATTCCAAAGTAGAACTTGATAAGAAGCACAATTTCTCAAGTTCAAATTATAACGTCATTCTCTTTATGACTTTATTTTTGTAATTGACTAAACAAAAACAAATCCTAGCCTGGCCCGAATACGCCATTGTAGAGTTGACATGAATGTAACATCCAAATAAACAGAAGCTGTAAAACACGCTCATCAAACAAGATGGCGGCCCTGGGCATTCTGACGTCACTCTGAACTACAAACACGTGGCCTGTGATTGTCTACATGCAGAAATTTCGTGCATGTGCACAATGTTGGAGGGCAAAAAGACGATTCTACTCATCAATGTTGAGCAGTCTTTTGGCCTCAAACAGGTGATTTTATTGGAACCAAAAAGTTGATTAATCAATAAAATCAATTTATTGCCCAGCCCTGATACAACCCCTTCATATATTTTACTGTGGCTTTGCAAAAGGGTGTTATGATTCATGTCCTGTCCATGCTGTGTTAAGCACTCATTCAGTTCACCTGCCACGCCTGATTGCTTACCTGATCCACCTGGGCCTCGCCCTACTTAAACATTCCTCAGCCTCTGCTTCCTTGCCAGATTATTGACAGCCACAAGCCAGTAGAGATCCAGCGTTTCCTGCCAAGCCTTCTGTGTTTCTTCGACCCCCTTCTGACCACAAATTTACCCCTCCTGCCAAGCCCCTCACGGATCCCTCGTTTTCTGGACCCTGACCCAAGCTCTGCCTCACGACCACCGATTTCCGCCTGCTCCTCACAGCCAAGTTTGCCCTCTCTGTCCTCCAGTGTATGACCTCTGCCTGTTTATCGACAAAGTCCCTGGGTGTTGCATTTTGGATCTCCCCGTGGAGATCTTCATTGCCTCCTCAGAAGCCTTTTCCTGCATCTCCCCGTCATCAGATCCTCTGTTCCTTTGCTCCACCCATCCACTGCTCTACAGGTCAGTTAAGCTGAACATTTCTAAGAAACCCCTTCTTTACCCGTGCATCACCAGTCTTCTCCCCTCTCTCCTCAGTGCTGTTTGATGACCTTCCCCGGCATCTTAAAATAAACCTTTTCCTTTCGTATACTCCTGTGTGTGGTTGAATTTCCGGGTCCCCTCTGAGTGCCTTACAAAGGGGACTAATTTGGCAAGATTACCTCCAGCCCTGAGCCTCCTCCTCTCCTCCTGCTCCTCCAGCGGGCGGAGCTCCTCCGGCTCCTCGTCGGTGGTTCCGGACGTGGTGGGGTGAAAGTCCCGCAGCTCCGCCTCTTTGTCGATGATCACCCACTCTTTGCTGTCAAAGTCCTCCTCCTCAGCCAGCGGGACGGACCGGATGAAGGCGTTGCTGTGCGCCTCCTGGTCAGCAGACGCCACCGACACCTCCTGCCGCCCACTGGCCTGACGGTCACCACGGCAACCGGGGTCGACTGAGAGCATCTGAGCCGGCTGGGAGGAGTAAACGTGACGAGAAGGAGAGCCCAGCATGTCCATCCTAGACCTGGAGGAAACATGAATTGTCATGTGACTCTGATGTGTTTAAGGTTTTAATTACTTGATTTAGATAAACTGCAAAAACACAAAATCTTAACTTTCACCTCAAACAACTGCACTGTCCAATAAAAGTTAAAAATCCATTAAAATATGTTTTCACCTTAACATTTTTACAGGTATGCCTGTTTTTTTGCACAAAAACAGTGTTTTTGACCTAGTTTCTAGTTGAGATATCTTTGTACAATTGAAATAATAAAAAAATAACGTACAAGTAACTGTTCAGCAAGATAGTAATTCCTTACTATTGATTTGAAAAAGTACCAGTCTCACTGGCAGATTATTTCACTTATAACAAGATATTTTACCTATGGTATAGTAATAATTTTTTTAAACATTTTTTCTTGCAATAATTGCATTTAATTTCGACAAACAACTGGATGTTGCTACTGGCGCAAACCACAGTGAGGAATATGACAGGATGCGGTGGTAGGATGATGTTTTTACCGATAAAGTTATTCAAGTGTGCTTTTAATTGCTTTTCTTATGTAATGGAAATTGCATATTTGTGTTTTTTTTTTTTTTTTACATTAGCAGAGTATTGACAAAGTTTTGTACACATTTGTAATGGAAATGCAGCAGAAGTCTAATTACCTCTGTCCATAGCCATCGACTCGGCCTTCAGCAGCAGACAGGCGATCAGATTCTGGACTGTTGACCCGGCGGTACCGTAAAGACCGACCCTGACCTGTCGGTGATTCCGGGCCTCCTGCTCGAACCGGCGACACTGGACCGGCCCCTCGCCCCGCCTCATCTTCCTCAGCTCCCTGAGAAACATGACCCATTTAAAAACAAGCAGCAACAAACCAATGACAAACAGGTCAATTATTCTGAAAAACTTTATTTATGAAAAGTTTATACACACTACATACATATATATACATATATATATGTATGTAGTGTGAGGGATTTAACCCCTCCCTAACAGGGGCTGTTTTCTGTGTTTTTTTTATATATTCTGGTTTATTTGAGTGGATGTGTTGTTTGAGGAGGTTGTTTGATTTGTTTACTTAATCATCTTTTCATCTCTTTGAGGTCACCGGGTCATGCATTGCCATGGAAACGCCCATGAGCAGTGCTGACAAGGACCTGGTGTTGCCAATCAGCCTCATTGGGAAAATCCATTTTCTGAGAGGGAGGAGAGATGGATTTTGGATTTTGTTTGGGCCCAGATTGTTTTTGTTTCTAGTTTTGGTCGAGTTAATTGTAACTGTGAAGAGATTTTTTTTGTTAGGAATATAGTTTAGTTCAAATGTTTATTCTTTCTTTTTGGAAATGTAAATGTTTCCACCCCTCTAATCTTTGTGGAGGCCAATCCTTTAAGAACCAGGTGATCCAGATGAGAGGGAGATTTTCTTCCCTCNACTAAAGATAAAAGAAAAATATTGAGTACTCGACACCTGCTGGCTCCAGTCTGTTTTTCTCTTGGGTCGCAAACTAACAGTGTTAGTAGATTTTGTGCAAAAGCAAAGTTAATTTTACTCTTATAGAGTCACATTCTGTTTATGCAAGTCTGGGTTGTATATTATTAGTAGTTGAAATCCAGTGTTAAAACAAAGTGTTTTCGTATCAAATCTAGAGGTGTTAAAATAGAATCAAAAACTCTTTACTTCTGAACTCCACCAGCGGCTCTAACACTAAAGGAGTTAATTTACTGACTCCGCCCCCAAAATCACAGATTCCCACCGAAGTGAAGCGACAGAAGTCAAGTTATTTCAGGACTATTTACTTTCCACATGTCTTGAGTTATTTACTGCGCTTGGTAAGTCATTTTTTTCTGAGATGGTTTATAACTATTATTTTGAGTTGAACTCAACCTGTATGATAGACGTCATGTTCATCACACAGCTCGGTGTTAGCATGTTTAACTTAGCATGTTTAGCTTGGCATGCCGAATGTTAGCGGAGTACAAATGTTGGAAAAAAAAAATCAAGCCGGTGAAATTCAATCAAATTATTGGCTAACTTGAACAGATCCGTAATAATATGGAGTATGTTTGTTCATGATATTGAACGTTTACATGCATATCGGTCAGATTTATCAACCTATCTGATCGATTTTTTTTCCTCGGAAAAAATGTAAAAGGCCTTTTCATGTTGAGAGCATTTTTCCCGCTGTTGTGTCTTATTATATATGTTTTGCAGCATGTTTTAATCCTTTTATTGCCTTTTTGTATATATTAGAACCAGTCTGGTTGAGGATGAATCGCCAGTCATCAGCCTAACTTTCCCCTCCCGATTCTTCGAAGATTCAAGCTCCAAAATAATGATGTAAGTGTTAATATCTCTGAAACCCTACATTTCTGTAATTGAGGCTTGTTGTTAGAGTTGTAGTAAAATGTATTCCTTCGCTCATTCCTCATTGTTATGTTTTTTGTTTGTTATGATCCAGAGACAGACACTGGCTGTCCTACTCAGAGACTGAAGACTGTCTGATGCAGTAGAGGAGCAGGTTGGTGTCTCAGGCCAAACGTCACAAACAGCCCAACAACCTGAAGACAATCTGTTAGTGAGAGGACATCTCTCTGGTGGAGGGCAGAGAGGAACTGAGTCTTATCAACAGAAACATGAACTGGATAAGAAATGATGGATCTGAATGTTAGTAAGTGTTAAATTATTAACTCCAGCAGATTTGATATTTGACACTTTATTAGAGTCAAGGTACTAACTCTCCAAAAAGAGTTAAATTAACACTTTCTGGTGTGGATCCATATAGACACTTTAAAAGTGTTGAAATCAAATCTGACCGTGTTAATCTGGGCCTCCTGAATTTGCTGTGTACCGGAAAGGTAAATGCTTCAAGTCAAGACAACTTTTTAACCCTTCTGCGGTCCTAAAAGACAGGGTCATTTTTTACTCCGTGTGGAGTCTGGTGGGGTCGCTCTGACCCCATGTGAACTTTTACAAGGTTTTTTTGTGTGTGGTTTCAGAAATTCTAATGTCTAATAGGAAATTTCTCCTCTGTCCGACGATGAACTTGACTACACTGCTTGATAATTAGGAACAATTGGAATGTAAGGACATTTTTAAATTTGTATGACTGGACACAATGGATTTTATATTTCTGTAAAGTTTCTGGAGGCGACCGATGTTGTGAGTTAGCTCTACAGAGCTAAACTGAACCAAACATATTAGGACTGTGACTGTCTTTACGGGGGCTTGGGAAACAGTTATATTTGTTTAATTGCTGCATAATTTTTAGCAAATGCGAGAAATTGCCAACAAATTCACACAGAATGGACATGGTTCACATAGATTAATCCTCTTCATTGTTTTGAAAAAATACACAGATCCAACAAACAACTTTGGATCTGGACATGTTTCTCTCTTGCTTAAAACAAAGCAAAAAATCTGTTTGGGACCAGTTCTATAATAATAAGAAAAAGATGATGACTACAACCTTGGCAGGATTACCCTTGGTCTGAGTCTCATTAAACCTGCATTATGTAATTTTTATTCATTTAGTTAGTTAAAACAGTCACTATTCCAGGAAAATTATTTATCTGCTGACATCAGTGGCCATGCTAACTAGCCTGAGCATTCCTGGCAGACTCTGCTATTAGAAAGAAGCTGCAGCACAGCAGAGAGCAAGGGGGAGGTGGGAAGGAAAATGAGCAGCTCATACATGAGGATGATTGCTAGCACCAAGACCCTCCTCCTTGCTATGATTGGTTGTTTCTAGTTAGAACTGGGAGAAAGCAGAGCAGCTACATTTTTTCATAGATTATATGGCTCATACCATACTGTCACGACATGGTGAAAGTTTCAACAAATATGTAGAAAAATATGTTTGTTTATATATTGCAGCTTTAAACACAATAATAGGACAACGATCAGCGTTGTTGAAAAGTGAAAGGTTGTTCATTTAGCTATTCATCTTTGCGAGACAGATTAATGGGGACATGAGGGTTAAAATGTCCCCCTTTCTTCACCACATGTTCTGACCTTAATAGTGTAAGTTGATGGTTGACCTGACAAGGCCATAAAAAAGATTTTCATGGATGTCTGATGATACAGTGGCGAGATTAAAGTCCACAAACTTACCAGAGATATGCTGCCCTGGCTTAGCTACCTCCAGATACACGTCAAAGGTAGACTCTGGGCTTTCCCTGGAACAAAAGATGAGAAATTATATTACAAGCTATTACAAGCCAAACTTAAAGCCAGGGTATATAACTTTTATTATTTTTTTTTATTACTCCTCCATGGGCTGCCACCTTATCGTGGTGAAGGGGTTTGTGTGACCCAATGATCCTAGGAGCTATGCTGTCTGGGGCTTTATGCCCCTGGTAGGGTCACCCAAGGCAGACAGGTCCTAGGTGAGGAACTAGACAAAGTGCAGCCCGAAGACCCCGTATGATGAAAAATATCGTTGGACTTGGTTTTCCCTCACCCGGATGCGGGTCACCGGGGTCCCACTCTGGAGTCAGGCCTAGAGGTGGGGCTCATTGGCGAGCACCTGGTGGCCGGGCTTTTACCCACGGAGCCCGGCCAGACTCAGCCAGAAGAGGAGACGTGGGTCTCCCTTCCAATGGGCTCACCACCTGTTGGAGGGGCCAAAGGTCTCGGATGCATTGTGCTATGGGCGGCAGCCGAGGGAGGGGACCCTGGCGGTCTGATCCTCGGCTGCAGAAGCTGGCTCTTGGGACGTGAAATGTCACCTCTCTGGTGGGGAAGGAGCCAGAGCTAGTGTGCGAGGCTGAGAGGTTCCGGCTAGAAATAGTCGGCCTCACCTTGACGCATGGCTCTGGTTCTGGAACCAGTCTCCTAGAGAGGGGCTGGACGTACTTCCACTCTGGAGTTGCCCACGATGAGAGGCGCAGGGCAGGAGTGGGCATACTTGTTGCCCCCCATCTTGGCACCTGTACATTGGGGTTTACCCAGGTGAACGAGAGGGTAGTCTCCCTCCGCCCACAGGAGGGTGGACGGGTTCTGACTGTTGTCTGTGCTTACGGGCCGAACAGCGGTTCAGATTACCCCCCCTTCTTGGAGTCCTTAGAGGGAGAGTGCCCCTCCTGGGGACTCCCTTGTTCTACTGGGGGACTTCAACGCTCACGTGGGCAATGACGGTGAGACCAGGAGGGGCGTGGTTGGGAGAAACGGCCTTTCCCTGATCTGAACTCAATTGGTGTTCTGTTGTTGGACTTCTGTTCTCGTCACGGATTGTTCATCACCAACACCATGTTCAAGCATATGGGTGTCCATACGTGCATCTGGCACCAGGACACCCTAGGCATTTTTGTCATCGTTTCATCAGATCTGTTGCCATATGTCTTGGATACTTGGGTGAAGAGAGGTGCGGAGCTGTCCACTGACCACTACCTGGTGGTGAGTTGGCTCCGGTGATGGGGGAGGAAGCCGGTCAGACTTGGCAGGCCCAAACTTGTAGTGAGGGTCTGCTGGGAACGTCTGGCGGAGTCCCTTGTGAGACAGAGCTTTAACTCCTATCTCCAGCAGAACTCATTGAGTCTGAGTGGACCATGTTCCGTGTCTCTATTGCCGAAGCGGCTCATCAGCGCTGCGGCCGCAAGGTTGTTGGTGCCTGTCACGGCGGCAACCCTTGAACCCGTTGGTGGACACCTTCGGTGAGGGATGCTGTCAAGCTGAAGAAGGAGTCATATCAGGCCTTTTTGGCCTGTGGGACTCCAGAAGCAGCTGATGGGTACCGGCGGGTGAAGCGGCATGCGGCTCGTTTGGTCGCTGAGGCAAAAACTGGGGCGTAGGAGGAGTTTGGAGAGGCCTTGGAGAAAGACTTCTGTACGGCTTCGAGGCGATTCTGGTCCACCATCCGGCGTCTCAGGAGGGGGAAGCAGTGCAGCACCAACACTGTTTATAG
>CAEGAF010092094.1:0-15939 GCA_903067075.1 Micropoecilia bifurca | reverse complement strand
TATATATATATATATATGTTCTTTTTTTATGGGGAAAAGGACAAAAAACGTGTTACAAGTTTATTTCACAACAACTTTTGATACAGCCTTTTGTTAAATATACAGACGCAGGCAATGCAGTTGGTACCTGTGGTAAAGATGTTTAAACAGGCAGTATGATGTGAAGTCAACTTTTTTTAGCTTTACTCATGTTATATTATTCAAAAACACACCTGGAATGTTGCTTTAATTCTTTCATGTATGTTTGAGGAATATTTTAATCTCCCGTGGCAACCATTCTGATTTGCAAAATGCCTAGTCTCATCTCAGCAATTAGCAAACACCTGGTGGAACTGCACATCTGCTGAGCTCACCATAGGAGCTACTTCTCAGAGCAGCACTGATAGAAAACATTAAAGGGTTCATAAAGTCATAATAGAGAAACACTGTTGTGATGACTTCCTGAAGGCAGAGTGCCAGAAAGAGCAGGAGCTTCTTAAAGAGACAGGCCCAATTTCAAGATGTTAATAGGCAAAGTCAAATTTTGTGAAATGTCATTGCTAGGAAATGATGCTGTATGTCTGGAAAGTATATAACACTGCCCCTTTCAAAACCCTGAAAATGATTTCATTTCTTTTGAGTACATTTATTCAGTGTCACACACAACCGTAAGCTTTGACAACCTATTTTTCCTTTGTGTGTCGTTTCTGGAACTGACGGTCTGACGGACAGTCCAACCGTGACATCTGCCACAATCCTCCTGAGCGTTGCGCTAAGATTGCAGGAGAGTTAAAGAACTTCCCGCTGAATAAATGTACTCAAATTAAAGGTTAGATTTTTCGAAAATGCCCAACACCTTCCACATTGCTACATTAAAAGTTAAATTTATTAGATTGTTTTTCCACACCTCCTCACCAAAGTACCAACACATAATTCTGCCTGTATATACTTGGAGAAAACTTTTTTCCTCATTATCTTCAGCTTTCCTTTAGATTCTGCCTTTATTCCTACTGTTATGATTTTAATAAGCGAGTATCCCGCACATACTGTACTTGAATGTGTAAAAGAAAACAAATGCACCAAGAAGCTGTTAGTCTTATGAGCATAGCACAACGTGAACATTTAAAAGAAAAAGATAAAAAATAAAGGACTCGTAAGGCTGAAACAGCTGATGTATATCTGTACATAACATACAAGTGGAGTATGTATATTTTATTTGTCAATGTCATAAAGCAGCGACACTAGAGCCTCCTTCTGGTGGGGACGGTTGGCGCCTCTCTGCATGCCTGCTTCACTCCAGCGCTGGTTGTGGGTTTGTTTGTTGTTATTTTTTTTAGATCAACAGTCGGGAGTTTTACCTGCAGAGTAAGAACTCTAATCAGCATGTCGACTACCAGCTCATCCTCAGAAACCCCCCGCCTGTTTGTTACTGCTGTTTGTATATTAAGGTTGAACAAGTACAGACAGAGAGTGAAAACTGAGATTGTATTGTGAAATGCCATCAGTGCCACCAAGTGCCAGAGCCACACTGACCGGAAACATGTTTCCAGACTCAGTGTCGCTGGCGCTGGTTGTTTTTGATTGTAGACTGGCAGAAACAAGTGCCCATATATTAATACAGAAAATAACTTTGATACATTTGTTTTTGTGTGTGTTTTTGTCGTGACCTGCATTGGGTCCCATCCTAGCTGAGCTTCCCACACATGATTTCTGCCGTCTGATTCTTCCTTTTCTTCTTGTTTCCTTTCACAGGAAAGGCCAAATAAACTCGCCTCTACGCTTTTTTTTTTTTTATCTTTACAGAAACGTTGGGTTTGGTTTTTGTAGTGTGCATGTGTGTTTTGGGGGCAGCGCGTCTTGACAAAGAGCTGCCTGCAGCTGTGACATGAAGTCCAAGGCTGTAAACGAACGTCGGTCAGAAAGCAGTCGGTCCGTCTTCCTGCATGAGGAGCCTCAACATTTCTCCCTCCATCTAGAATACACTGTACAGGTCATTTGTTTCTTCATGCTGCATGTCAGCTGCTTCATCAGAACCTTCTAATCAACAGTGTATAATGTTAGTAAAACAATCGATTAGACATTCGTCAGATTAGTACAAATGTTATAAAGCTTAAGAGAAATATGTTCTTTTTTTCCAAGGAAATACCTTTATGGAACATTTAACAAAACAAAAACTGCTTAATTTTGGCCGTTTTTTTTTTCTCTCTTTCTTGGCTTTGCACTGATGTGTGCAAAGTGTTTGGAGGATATACTTTTTGCCATATCTGGGAAGGGTGGCTGTGCAGTGATGCATAATGTTTTACTGTAAGTACGTCAGGCACTGGCGTTTCGTTGCCAAACTGCTGTACTGTATTTTCAGATAATTGTTCGATGCATCACATGAACCGTTTCGGGTAAATAAAAAAAATTACTGTCATACATGAGGAATTTACTCACATTTGTCCTGGTTACTTTGAAACTTTGCTTTCCATTAATGAGGATCGACAAATTACAGCTTCACACAGAAAGACTCCAGGTTGGGATTTGAACTCAGCACAGCCGCAACGCAACCAGCTGATATCAGAATCCTGAAATACACAGTGGGGACAAGCAGCACTGCCTCAACATCTTTACTCAAAGAAAAAAAGGCATTCCTGAAAAGACTGCTTAAGTACTGACTGATGATGTCATCAGATGGAAAAACATGTCATGTGCAAGACAAAAAGTAAATAAGACATACTACTAACAATTACAAAATGTCAAATTCAACCAGAATTTGATCAATTTATCATTTACTACAGCATATATATATATGTGTGTGTGTGTGTGTGTGTGTCAGAACAGGGTAAAGTACTTCCAGTGACAATACTGTTTACTGTGTTTTGGCTCAACAGGTGCAGCAAATAAAAAATGTAACAAAGCTTGTGTACAAACAAGGGGCCTCACTTCTACATAAATTCTGCCTTTGTGTCTGTGTCTGGTGCATTATTGGTCAAAACAAGCTTGGTTTTCATTCAGTGAAGTTAAGTCACAGTGGGTCAGGCAGCCAGAAATTTTACTCAAACATAAAAATCCAGCACAGTATAAATATTCTTAAAAGTACTTTCTTTTCCCCACATAGTTGCTCAAATAAATGTAAGTAGTTATGGACCTCTGTTTAAATAAAAGCATAATTAAGAAGAAGGAATGGAGAGCTAAGATTAACACTTTCTTCCCAATTGATTCATTCCATTTGAACTGGTTACTTATAGAATCAATAGTTAAAGGAGTCGTTTCATCTGGCAAGCAATAATAAAGCAAGCTTCATGAATCGGGTCCTCTTGTTAGCATGTTGTTAGAATACAAATCTGTCTGGAATGGTAAAAAAAAAAGAGCAAAAAATTGAAAACATTGATTAGACCAGACTTTCATTTGGTGCCTGGTTCTGAGTCTTTCATTCCATCATTCCCTCTGTACCACAGAGAGAAGAATCTCATGTAGCTCCCTGTCCTGCGATGCTGGGCTGCTTTGCTAACTTTGGTTGGATTGAGATCTCAAACTGACCAAAAGGAGAAAAGGTCTTTGAGTTGAATCAAGAAGTCCTGCTAGGTTTTACTCCAGACAGATTTTAGCTTTCATGAGATCCAACACAAGAAACAAGACTGTTAATGCATGCCAGAATCTTTACAAGGTTTATTATACATTTATTAAAATATGTACAAAAATATAAACATTTCACTTATATATGCTTGTTAAGGAAAACTTTACAATGTAATAAGCTGAGCATGGTCTTATTTTCCTCTTTGCCTTAGTACAGTCAAAACACACAAAGCATGTTATGGCAAAACCCATAAAATATTTGAAATGAATATTAGGCAAAAAAACAAAACAAAACAAAAAAACAAGTATAAAAAGAAGCCAAAATATTAAAAACTGTCACATCACAAAGTCCAGGCATATTCATG
Organism: Micropoecilia bifurca; assembly: GCA_903067075.1. Classification (NCBI taxonomy): domain Eukaryota; kingdom Metazoa; phylum Chordata; class Actinopteri; order Cyprinodontiformes; family Poeciliidae; genus Micropoecilia; species Micropoecilia bifurca. The sequence goes on along the minus strand of CAEGAF010092094.1, from coordinate 12,037 downwards.
TCTTGGTGTGGCACTGTGGACATCAGGTCAGACTCAAAACAAATTAGAACATACATGTCTATCGCTCAACGACCTGAACACGCCTCTGAATAGAGCAGACTGCAGTTTAATAGTTAGCTTTTGTTTTGTACAGTACAAAAAAGCTAACATATGATAATCGTTTAGACTAAAAAGACAAGATGTCACTTGTTTTTTCTTTAAATTTCTCGCTACAAACTGAAGGATCTACTGATGTTCTGTGCAGTTCGATGCCAGGTGCTTTTATTAAAGCAGTGACTACAAAGGGTAAATAAAGCTCAAGTAGCCTCTGACTGAAGCTGGTGACATTGGCAGAACGAATGGGGAAACAGGTTTGGCTTGAGCTCTGCATTAAGCAGAATCTCAGTAGAAGTGAGTAGCAGCTCTATAAAGTACAGCAACAGAAACCTCAGACCTTAAAGGTTGCTCAGTGTTTTATTCTCCGCAAACTGCTTCAACCAGGGACTTCTGAGAAATCAGCAGCTGCACCACCTCCAGGGTGCCACCAGGGGGCGGGGTGGGCGTTTAGCTACCTCAGCGTCTGAAGGCCTCTGATGTGCCAACTGAGGGCCTCTCTGTGACCCTGGGGTCACTGCATCCCGAACCACTGCTCCTGGTCGGCCCACTGAGCTGCTTCGCTGTCACTGCCCTCCAGGTCGCCGTCCTCCCCGCTGCCCTCCATGTCGTCGCCGTCCAGCTCCACCGTAGCGTCCGTTGGGCTCTCCTCCTTCTCCATCTTCTGCATGCCCTCCAACGACTTCTGGTCATTAGGATCCAAGCTGGAAGGACAACACTAAGAGTTAAAAATACACAGCTCTGGGTTTTAATATCTTTAATGTCTGGATGGAGTTTATCAACAAAGGTGAACATGCTAATGATAGCATTTTAGCTAAATGAGATATTACAGCTAAACTTAGCATACTGAAAGGTGCAGGTCAATGTTAGCCAAAATGATAGCGATAGCCCTTATGTTGTTACATCATTTTAGCTAACGTTAGCATTTTTTGGTAATTTTAGCTCATACGCTACTGTTTGCAGGCCACATGGAGGACATTACTGCAAGTCAAGATGATGGTAGCCCACATGCTACTGACAGCATGTTAGCTAACCATACATTTTTACCCAATTCTGCACATTTATTTTTGCGCAATTTATTTTGCTTTTTATCGTTTCAAGCTCAAAGTTGAGGCCTGCAAGACCAAACTCTTCAACACAGCTTGAGATTCAGGTCGGACAACCACACACACTTCGTCAGGCCCCTTTAAATTTCTTCAGGAATGTTCTAGTTGGTCACTGTCTTTAATTGTGTGAAGCACTTTGAGCTGTCTTGTTGATGAAATGTGCTACACAAACATTTTGCGGGGGATAAGAAAAAAAATAAAAGATTTACCTCAAAGCGATGCTGTACTGGTCCATGGCCTCTTGGTAATCGTTGACTGCCACCAGGAAATCTCCCAGCATCCTGTGCAGGACGCAGTCGCTTTGATTAGCCAGCGCATTCCGCAGGAGCGCGATCCCTTCTTCGTATTTCTGTTCCCGATCTTTACAAACAGAGAATAATTCCATTAGTGTGCAGATGACGACCCGGTCATGTTCTAATCTAAGGTTTGAGTTGCAACCGGGACGCACTGAGCAGCTCGGCCTTCTTCACCACAGCCTTGGTGTAGTCGGGCCTCTGAGCGAGGGCCTTGTCCAGCAGAGCTTTGGCTTTCTCCTGAGTCACCGGGTCTTCCAGGCACACCGTGGCCAGGATGGTCAGAGTCTGTGCGTTGGCCCCCAGAGTCTTATAGATATTGTTCGCCATTCCCATCGCTTCTCGAATCCCATTGGACGCCAGGTAGCAGTCAATCAGACCTGAAGGTGTTGAACAAATGCAGATCAGAAATACTCTTCGGACCGTCTGACGGTAGTTACACAAACAAGCCGCACCTTCATAGCAGTCCAGCCTGCAAGGCGCCAACCGCATGGCCTCTCTGAAGTGGATGATGGCCTCCTGAACTCGGCCCATGTTCCTCAGTGCTGCCCCCTTCAGGAGGAGGGCCTGGACGCTGTTGCTGTTCAGCTGGATGGCTTTGGCCCCCAAGTAAAGGGCTCTGGAGTAGCGCTTGCTGTAAAAGCTGTGGCAGCTGAACAACACACACACATTTAAAAACCTTACACCAGTCGAGCAGAAAACACCGTCACCAAATGAGGCTGACGATGTGTCAAATCAACAGCCTAGTTGGTTTAAGAGAAGACGGAGCGTCCAAAGACTCACCCAGAAATCACCCAGGGTTCAGCGTGTTGGTCAGAAATATTAAACAACCGTCCTCCCAGGACTTCCACGTCCTCCAGGTGACCCTCCCGGGCCATCAGGTAGCCGTAAACATCCATACCTGCAGGTCCAAAGAAGCAGCTGCTTAGGGCCGCAACTAACAATCGTTTCAATTAATCGATTATTCTGACGATTAATTGGATACATTTTTTTGCCACATTCTGCAGATTTTTCATTTAAGCCTTTTTATAAATGAACTATTAGAAAGACATTAATAGATGCAAATAAAAAATTCAATTCATTTTTAAAACAGGAAAACCATCTTGACACAGCGATCAGGTAGTGAACCTTTGACCAGCTAAAAAACAGAATTTCTACTTGACTTAACATGAATACAGTTTTGGCCTATTGACTATTTTTGAATTAACCAATTAATAAATGGATAGCAAAAAGTGTTTTTTTGTCTTACAGGTGTTGCTATAATGATGCCACTGAGGAATTTTGGGTAGAACATATTGATAGAAAAAGTGTCTTAAATGCAAAATATAGATATTTTCAGACATTTTTAGCTGCTCTGTATACTTCAGTTAATGATTAATCAATTACTAAATTAGTTGACAATTATCTCCATAGTCGATTAATCAGCTGTTTGAGCCGTTTGTGGATAAAATCAAGATGTAAAGCTTCACACCTTTGATGAGGTACGGGTCCAGCATCTGAGCTTGTTCAAATTTAAGAATGGCGTTCTTGGTGTCGCCTGCCCTGAAATAGACGTCGGCCAGGCTCACCAGGAGGTCCACGTTGTCCCGCAGCAGCGACTTCTTCTCCAGAGAGCTGAAGGAAAACGGCCGGGCGGTTTATTTTAGGGAAGCGGAGGGAAGGCGGCCAGCTGGGAGGAAAACATCCAACCCGTTCTCACCAGATAGTGTTGATGGCTCTCTGGTTGTCCCCGGCGTGGATGAAGGCGTAAGCTTTGATCCACACTGAGAGCCAGTCCAGGTTGGGGAGATTCTGGATCACATCCATGGTCATGGAGGTGACTTCAGCTCCTTTCACCGACAGAGAGAGAAGACCTGGAGGAGAGAGAGAGGATTTCAAGTATGCTAGACAATTTTTTTTTAAAAAAAAGGAATACATTTGTTCACATGACAAGACAGTAAAATAAATAAATGAATAAATAAATAAACATGGGGCGCCGTCGTCTTCCAACTACTTCCTGTCATCTTTGTGGTTTGCACCAGTGACGACGTCCGGTTGATGACCATGTGATGCAAAAGAAGTGTTTGCATTGCAGTTTTGTAAGATAAACCAATTTTGATTAAAAAAAATAATTGTTTTGAAACTCGTTTCCATCAAGGAAATATCAGTGAGTCTGTGTTTGTGAACATCTGTGTACCGATGATGGCGTCCAAGGCGAGTGGACACTGTCTGAGAACCTCTTTGTAGCTCGTCACGGCCGAACGTTCCTGACCGGCTTTCCTGTACAGGTTGGCCAGCATCATGTTGATCTGGGGACAGAAGAAAAAAAAACACAGAATCACAACAATATCCGACAATATTCCACAAAAACGTTAAAGCAAAAATACACTCAGTTTATTATTTGCTCATATCATGAGCTCTGCTGCATTTCCTATTATACGACTGCATTTCTGACAACAACGGTGTTTATATAAAACACCAGTAGACTCAGCTGAACTTTAGATGAGGTTTCTGGACTCATGCTGCTCTGCCTGTCGCTGCGTTTCCACTACAAATGTGTCGATATTTGTCAATATTCCACAAATGCCAAGAAAACAAAAAACGATTTCACAATTGCGACGTTTCCATTAAATAAGAAGCTGGACTCAAAGAGATAGAGACGTGTCCTTGTTGGGATTCTGCTTGTTCACAGCTGATTCTCCATTCACAAAGGAACATCTCTACCTTTGGAGTCCTTTGTCTTGATGGGATCCCGTCCAGAACAGCGATGGCGTCTTTATCCAGCTTCAGGATGGTGTAGCATTCAGCTATCTTGTACTTCACCTCGATTTCTGACGGCAAACTCTGAAAGAAAAAGTAAAAAATGCAGCTAAGATTCTGCTGAACGTCACAGGAGTCGGTACAAATAAGCTGTCAAACATAAGATGTATAAATGCAACATGTTCCACGACATAGAGGTTCATTTAAAGGCTCAAAAGAATAAAATGGTGCTGAACTCCTTTCTTCAGTCCTGTTATGTGAATGCCAGGCTTATAACACACTGGAGGAAACCCTGAACAATAACGACACAATCAGGTGCCAACAAAACAACAGTAACCTGTGGCTGGATGTTGGCAGCAGCTCCACCAGTGGAGGTTCGAACTTTGGATGTTTTGTTGAGGACCTTCTTCTGCTGCAGAGCCATGCTGTACTTACAGGCAGCATTCCGGTATTCCTTATCATGGAAGATGGAGTCAGCATGATAAACCAGCAGCTGGTACTTCTGGGCCGGTGAGAACAGCTCTCTGGAATCACACACACACACACACACACACAAACACAAACACACACACACACACATTACTTTAGTAATAAATCAAAACAATGTACTAGAATCAATGTTAAACTATTAAAACCGACTATATATTTATATGGCAAAGGAGGAAAGCGACCAATTGGGTCTAATGCGAGATGCTGCCAGCATAATAAATACAGTAGCAAAGAGTAGAAGTTGTTTTTATTGTTTTACTGCTCTCTGTCTGTCTTGGTAAATAATTATTCCAATCAGTTAACGTTAAAATAATCCACCGTAAAATATGAGGACTAAAGGAGGAAGATGGAAAAAATATAAACGGAATAAATGTTAAACGACCCGGGATGTTTTACATCGTTACATTTCAGAGGCTACATCACTGACTACATCTTGGGATCATCCGTGATTTACAATCATCTCCCGACCTCATTTCGTGAGGTTCTAATCAAAACACAGGTAAAATAATTACTGTTAGCCATTGTTGACTAGTTAGAGTCAGACTGTCACCACCAAGGAGAGAAAACATGACAATGTTAATGTTGCAGCAGCAGCAGCAGAGTTATCAGGAAGTAGACGGGCCCCAACACTGATATCACTGACTGACTGATACTCACGGGTTATTATTACTCATCGTCAGCAACAAGCTGCTCAATATGCGGACATTGGAGTAAAGGCCGGCTGCGGCCATGTCCCGAACATGATCCACTGCATTCATTCTGGAGAAAAGCGAGGCTTTGTTGAACCTTTCCGTGTCCAGTTGAAAGTTTCAGTCAGTAAACAGCTAACGGCGGCTAGCATCGGATGTATTAAATATGGCGCCGCACAGTCTTCCTTCCGTCTACTGCTGCCTTCGGGTTCATCTCAGTAGCTCGTCTTTTTCTACAGCCGCAAAAATAATACATAACGGCCTGAATATCTTGTTGACTGTAGTTTGTAAACTATTTTTGTTGACTTTACTTTATCACCGTTTTCTTAAAGTTTTAAGGTTTTGTGTTTTTATTAATGCTATAGTAACGGAGTTGAGGTTTTGTGTGATCGTTCCGACAGATTTGAACGCATCTTAAAATCGTTAGATTTTTGAGCGAAAGACATTAGGTAAAATATGTAAAGCGCTCCGAAAGAAATTCGATATAATTTTTGTATCCTATTTTTATTATGTATGATATCTGTGTTTATTTGGTAACATCTTATTTTAAAATTTTTCTTTCCAAAGTACACGTTTAGTTATGAGTACAAAATAAGTAAATTTTAACTCCTCGCGAGAATATAATTATATATTCTACTTACTATGTATATTTTATCCCGTGTTGAGTTAAAATTCCCTTATTATTGTACCCAGCAGTAAATGCAAACAGCCAAAAATATGAACATGATGAACAATGCTAATCCCCTTGTCAAAACATGCACTATGTGTCATACTAATCCAGAGTAGGGCAGGTTTAACAGAGCTGGGTTAGGATGTGTACAAAACACGCCTTCAGACAACAACTTGGACATTTTTGAGAAAACATTGTTTTCTAGGCATATAAAGATGCGCATGCGCACACTTCCCATCCAGCAGATGAATGTTGTGTCTAAATAGCCAGCAGTTGGCAGCGCAGCGCCTCGTTTCTGTCCCAGTTTTAGCTCTGGTTTTCCGAAGGTATTTGTCTACAGACAGTGTTTTCCCTCGGTTCCGTTCGCGTACCATGACCGAACAATCAGCATTACTTCTTCGAAAACAATTAGCAGGTAATATAACCATTAGTCTTGACGACGAAACAAAGGTTATGTGTGTAACCGCTACGCTAACGTTAGCTTTTCTGTAAGCTACAAGGAACGCTGTTTACGCCATAGGACTGAGCTCGCAGCAGCATGAAGGGTGACTTTATCAATACACCTCAGCGTGTTGCTAAGCTGCTTTGGTTAGCTAATCACTTTTACGATTCAGCACATAAATTTAGAACTAAAAATGACAAAATAACCACCTAAACTAGTACATACTCGTACCGAGAACCCTGCTAGCTGCTAGCTAGTTTGGTATTAGTTGTCAGATAGAACAAAGGAATAATCAATCCAAGAACATCTCATGCCTTGATCAGTAATGAGGCTAATTATAGTTGCAAGTAGTCCGATGCTTGTATCGGGGTTCACGTTACTACATCTGTAAACAATTAGTAGAAATCAATACACTCTCTTATTTTGCATATTTAAGGCCAGATTCCATGTATTAGTCTGTGATGCTGTTAAATGTATTAGTTTGACGCTTGGTATTATTGTAACCAGTTTATTTGGAAGGGCATGTGATTTTTTTTTTATGATAATGCCGAACATTTCAATCTCTGCTGAAATGGAACTGGGTAATATCTATAGAAAAAACATCTACATTTCTCATCGTTTAGCAGGCTGTTTAAACTCTGTTTCAAATATAGATGCTCAGGGAAAGGTTTATAGATCAATAGGATACTTATTTAATTTCTGGTTGGGAGTGAAGGGCTATTTTGCTATATTTTTGCATAGCTTACAGAAATGGGGTTTAATTCAAGCAAATGTTATTAGTTTTAAGGGCTGATGTATTTTTCCCTCATTGCCCAATATGTCAATATATATTTTAATTACACTTTTACTAGGGATGTACCAATTTATCTGTGCCAGTTTCCTTAATTTTGGGTGATTGGTGATCGGCCGATTGTTACATGTTAAGCCGATCTTATCCATCGATGTTATTAACCTCGGGAAAGGCCTACAAACCAACCACTGTGCTTTCCTTTTCTCCCGTGAGAGAGTTTTGACAAACTGGCCGACCAGGTCATGTCTGCACATTTACAGTTGGCAAAAGTCACCCCATTGTTGCCAATTCGGCAACTTTCTTGATATATTGAGCAACATTTCAGACAAAAAGTTGGTATCGACCAGAATCGAAATCGGTATGTTAGGCTTTTTAAAAGATCCGGCAATCAGCCAGAAAACCGCAATCAGTGCACCCTTAAATTTTACTGCATCAATCAATGAGTTGACGTAGATCTCTTCACTATTGTGCACATCTGTATATTACCTTAACACTGATTTTTAATATTTCTTAATATTTGGTGGATGTTAGATGGTCATTCTCTTCCTTTACTTCCTTCTTTGAGACTTGACTTACCAAATTTGTTTTGTCCATATCTGACCTGCTGATAATCTAGCAGAGTCTATTAAAGTCTTTAGAAAAATTATCTTGGCATCCATATTTAGCATTCACAAGCTGAATATTATTTTGAAAGAATTTGGTGTGAAATTAACACTCAGCTGTGATAAAATACACTTTTTAAACCTTTGTAGTAAAAAGTTTACTGTTATCTTTTTGCTGACTCTTCATAACATAACTTTTCCATGTCCTGCCAGAGCTCAACAAGAACCCAGTGGAGGGCTTTTCAGCTGGTCTGATAGACGATGACGACATTTACAAGTGGGAAGTTGTGATAATTGGTCCACAAGATACTCTCTTGTAAGTGAGAAAATATTAAAATGGGGGGGAGAGATCTGACATAATTATTTAATTTAGATTTCTTTTTTCCTTTCATTTTGCAGTGAAGGAGGATTTTTCAAGGCATACCTAACCTTTCCCTATGATTATCCGCTACGGCCACCAAAGATGAAATTCATCACAGAAATTTGGCATCCAAATGGTAAAGACATGTCTCAAGATATTATTGTGTGGTTTGTGGCTAAAGATCTAAACTGTTTTCCTTATTTTTAAGCTGAAGTGTGTAACGCTTATTTTTTTATTTCATATTTGTTGAAATTATCGCCATTTTGAGACAGTATGGTATTAGACAAATAATATGTTAAAAACAAATCTAGCTCCTCAGTCTTCTACCATGTCGAGATAGAAACAACCAATCAGAGCCAGGAGGCGGGTCTTAACTCTGCTCATCCCCCTTTGTCCCGCCCCCTTTGCTCTCTGCTGCTTTGCAGTTAGCAGATTCTGTTGTGAATCCTTAGGTCAGGTAGCATGACCACAAATGACGGCGTATAAACGGTTTTCATCGAACTGCAAGTTGTTTCTGTACCATTAGCAAATTTAGCAGCAAATGCACATGTTGATTGACGGCACTGAGACACTCCTCCTGGCTCCGATTGGTTGTTTTTGGTCGGGAGCGGTGCATTTCTTTAGACGGCAGTAATAACTCAGGGAGGGGGTGGAGGAGATCAACATTTTCACAGATTGTCCATCTGTGGTGACAGTTTTAACATGGTGACAGTTTTAACAAATGCATAAAAGAAGACAATAATTTAAAATAAAAGTTACGTACTACAGCTTTAACAGTTCTCATCTCTTGCTCCCTCGCAGTTGCAAAGAACGGGGACGTTTGCATCTCAATTCTGCACGAGCCAGGAGAAGACAAGTTTGGTTACGAAAAGCCAGAAGAGCGCTGGCTCCCGATTCACACCGTAGAGACAATCATGATCAGCGTTATCTCCATGCTTGCAGACCCAAACAGCGATTCACCAGCTAATGTTGATGCTGCGGTGAGTCGCGCTGCGTTTCCTTCCCCCTATCCCCCGCATTGGTACTTGTCTTCAAAATCTCTGTCGTTAAGGAGAACTAATGGGTTGTCATTTCAATAATGCACTGTTGCTCCCACAGAAAGAATGGAGGGAGGATCCTAACGGAGAATTCAAGAAGAAGGTGGCTCGCTGCGTAAGGAAAAGTCAAGAGATGGCATTCGATTAGGGGGTCTGCTGTAAATTCCAGGGTGAGTGAACTGTTTAGCACGACTCTTGCATAAACCATGACATCGAAAAGTAATAATAATCTCTTAACAATTGCTTCTGTGCAGTTAAAGGAAATGCCTTCAGCGGGAAAATTCAGCAAAAAGGCTTTTGCACCCTTTGTTTTGCCAGTCAAAGGATTCGGTTGGGCCCCAACCACGTTTCTGTGAACGGTCTGCCAGATGAGCCAATTTGAGAACACTACCAGCGAAATTATCCTGTTTCCTACCTGGAATTGTATATTTAATTTAATTTATTTTGGGAAAAAGAAAAAAGAATGATGTAAGATATGTCACTACTGTAAATGAACTTGCTTTTTTATCTGCTGCTGAACAGTTTCTACTTTATACCAGGTTTCTTATGCAATTTAGATTGTGTAGACCGAAAACAAAAGCCTGTCCTCATTCGGCCGCCCTTTCACCAACCCCGGCCCGATTGTCGTCGACCCGACACGTTTTGTTAGTGGGTGTCTTTTATTTTCTTCCAACCCGTCGTTGAATCACCGTTGCCTTTTTGTTGGGCGTCACTTTTTCACAGTTGGGTCTTTGTTTAAAGAAACAGAAGTTTTTGTGCGACCTTTGGGGTTTTCACACGTTTCCTGAGAAACGACCTCCCGATGGTGTTTTTCTTCTAATACTGACGCGTGTTAGAGATGTTCAAAGCCATGCCCCTCCAATGTGCATAGTCCGTTTAGATAGTTCTATTGTTGTTCATTCTTTGCTGGGATTTCTTTTTTTGTACAACTTACACATTAATTTGAGTTGTTCTTTTTAATGATATGTTAACTCAGTGAGGTGTAGCAGATGGTGCAGGAAGGTTTGTGCCAACTTCTCAGGATCAGGCTTCATGAAGGTGTCGATTGGCAGTCAGTAAGGTGGATCCCTAGAATCGTCCATGAGTGATCGTAAACTCAGATTTGGAATAAATCATGGCCAGATTTTAAAAAAAATAGAAGCATCTTAGATTGTGAATATTCTACATATGGTGAACTGGTTCTTACCTCATGTTTGACACACAGCTAATTTGAGCGGGTTTATGGTCGAGTTCTTGATCGGTTGAGGAAAGGCTCGTGATTTTAGAGGCTCCATTGTTCCGTTGGATTAGTGGTTGTGTTTTTCCACGGCGCTTTTGGTTTTGTTAGTATTCTGATTAAATCACATTCACATCTGGATTTAGATTCTTGAATAAATCTCTTTTCCTTTCTTCTGTCTAAATTTTCTATTGTCATCATGGAACATTGTGGGGTTCCATGATTGGAGACGTTAAAATCCAGTAAAGTTCAGACACGTTCTCCATATCTCACTGACCACAACCTAGAAAAAAACAACTTCAAAAAGTACATTCTGGTCGTCAACAGACTGATAGCCATGATTAACATCCGCTGTAAGGAACACTTCGGACAGCTGACCAGACATCAAGGAATTAAGGTTATGTTTAAAATAGGAAACCTCTGTTGGTGCGCTCTGGCTCTGGCCACTCGTCACATGTACAGTTCATACATATATGCAGACATAATGGTCACATCATTGCTGTCGACATTACCATTTTCACTTGAGAACTTCTCCGACCCACCATGACCTCCTCTGACCGGTGTTCACTGTATTGGCACAGATGCGGTGCGTTTTGAAATGTCATTAAGCAATACCCTCTGAAAATGGTAATGTGTCCAGGTAATCCACTGAGGGCGCAGCTATTTGTTTCTTGTAGGTTGCTGTTCTTTTTTTTTTTTCTTTTTCTTTTTTAGTGTTTTGTTCCATTTTGTGTCAATGCAATGTATATTGGACATGTTGCTCAATAAAGTGTGTAAACCGAGTGGCCCGTGTGGTACTTTTTGCTTCACATTAGGAATGCAAACACAAAGGGGGATGAATGCATGTCAGACCTCCTCTTGGTAATTGGAAGCTAGTTAAAGAGTCATGTTTCAGGAGCAGATATTGACGGCCTTTGATGGGAATTGTTGGGATTGTTTCTTATGATGGGGAAGCAAGTTACATTTGTGAGGCACCTGGAAAAAGGAACGTCTTTAAAAACAAGTCTGGTGGCATTTTGATAAGGTGACCCAGCAGCAGCAGCATCTTCACTGAGTTAATGTAAGTTCTCTATTATTTGAAACCAATTTCTCATTAAGATCATTTGCATCTCTGCTGAATCTAACAGATGTGAAGAGGGTGAGTCAAATATGTATTTGTAGACTGACTTAAAATGTGACGCTCCAACCTCCAAGTCACAAAGGATTAATCAGCTGTATCCCCACATGTAAACTCCATCCATCCATTTTCTTTGCACCCTTGTCCCTTGGAGGGGTCGGGAGGGTTGCTGGTGCATATCTCCAGCTGACGTTCCCGGCGAGAGGCGGGGTTCGCCCTGGACAGGTCGCCAGTCTGTCGCAGGGCAACACAGAGACATACAGGACAAACAACCATGCACACCTAGGGACAATTTGGAGAGACCAATTAACCTAAGAGTCATGTTTTTGGACTGTGGGAGGAAACCGGAGTACCTGGAGAAAACCCACGCATGCACAGGGAGAACATGCAAAC
>CAEGAF010092092.1:0-32106 GCA_903067075.1 Micropoecilia bifurca | reverse complement strand
TTTTGCTCTGGAGACCAACTTAAGTACACCAATCTGATACTATTAACTGCTACTAAAGGACATTTAGTTTGTACAATACAAAGCCGCTGAGGTCAGAAACACTAAAAAGAACCAGAAATGTTTCAATCCTTTATGTTTTGAATCTTTTAAGCAAATAAAGTTAAAATTATAATGGACAACGACATAATATTTTATGAATACTGCAACATCCATAAACAGCGTTTTAAACAAAAGAGGATAGTCCACCTTCATGTGGAGTTTATTTTAGCATAATTGATCTGTTCACCAGCAGACATCTCAGCTGATCCTAAAGCCTGCTGCCCTGGCTACTTCAGGCAGATGGTGCTTTTGTCACTTTGATAATAAAAATCCAATAAAAATGGTAATCATATTAAATGCAGCATACTGTTGTTGGGGCTTTTGTTCCGGTCCTGGGAATGGCAAACAGTTTATAAAGCTAGGCACCATTTACCAGCTGACTTCCTTTGAAATCAAACCCACCTTTTTATCATTTTTAGGATTTACAGTGTTATCATTTTTGTCTGATTCCCTTTGACGTTTCCAGCAGGTCAGAGAGGGAGACCTGTTTGGTCTTTGATAGGTGCTTAATTGTTTGTGAGGTGGATATCTCAGGGAACCCACAGGTCTCTTTGCCTAGGCTCTTTCCTCCACCCTTTCATTGCACAAATCAAGCTGTGACACCAGCTTGTGTTTCCATCGGCACTTTAAGAGATGCAATTTATGGGACTATGGGGTTGATGTCAGCTCCAGAAAAATGACAAACGGTAAAACAGGCGTAATGGCGCTCTATCAGCAACAGGACAATGGCCTGCCACTTATGTGTTGGCAGAGATACATGTTAATGCCTCCAGCATCTTTATCTTTGAAAAAAAAACTAAAGCACTTTAGGCTTGGAACAAAGCAAACCTTGTTATTTTACAACAATGTTAAGACAAATTGTTTATTGGATTGGATTTTTTTTTTTGTGATGTACTTTTGTCCATGACAAAAGTCACAGTCTCTGCATGGCACTGTTGCATTAATAAAACATACTGGGGGAGGAGGGGGCAGGGTTGAAGGTCCTTTTTTACACCACACTGAGGAAGTCTTTGTGGGCACTGGGGCCACGCTTTAAAAGGCTCTTTATTTTCACACCCTTTACGCACTTGCATCTATGGTGAGTGTATGCGGGTACGCTGATAAAACTTGCACACCATGCAGAAGTTCTTCTAAAAGTACGGCTAACTAAGCTCTGCATTTTCCTCGAAGTGTTCAATGATTCCCTCCACAGGACACCAGCACCATCCTAATTCATGTGGGTGTCCTTTTTATTTGACATTGTCGTCAAATCTGATTCCATTTATGTATCAGAGAGCCCCTTTTGTTGTTATTGACTGTTGTGGGGTTCTGTAATCAGATTAGTGTGAAATTCCACAATGGCAGACACAGCTGTTTGAGAGGCTTCAGGCATCTGGCAGGGAGGGGCAGCGGACTTCTAACTGAAAACATAAATGTGGACTTGTTTTCATTGACTGCTGCAGACAGACATATTGAAATCAGATTGAACCAAACCAGCATGATGATAAACATGTTATAGATCATTTATAACACCTTGTTCAATTTCCTTTTCATTAGAGACTATTAATAGATATCTATAAACACAAATAATATGTTTTTATTAATATAATTGGAAATGGCATAATCTGGGTTAAGCATTCAGGAAAATCAATCTGAATAATCAATCTGAATAACCGTTTTTTGCAGAAAAGTTAAAGCATGTAGATAACTGAAAAATAAAACGATGGCTTTATCGTGCCTTGCAATAGTGTTCACAACCGTGTGCTGTTCTTTCACATAAGTTGAAACAATATATTAGCTTGTGGTTGTGCTCAAATAACAATACCTGCATGATTGACCCAACAGCATTAGTGCTGCAGCAGCACCAGATGCTTATTTTTTTTTCTTTTTTTTTGGTTCTCCCCATGACTTAACAAAACATTAAGACATATTTAGGAGGAAAAGTTAAAGGACAAGCTATGAGGCAACACTACATAGCAGCTGACTTGCTCCTGTCACTTTGCATGATGAATGAATCGGTTTCACATCAATCTGATGCTGAATGTCTATAATTGGATCATTTTCACTCTATGGACACATGCAGGGATTGGCCATCAAAACCCCGGGTGGGCTTCTGCTCCCAGGCGATGGACTCTGACCTATGGTCAATATCCTGCTGCCCTGCTGGTTATCTCTAGCTAACTAGTTCTAGCTGCTAAACTCGAGATGAAGCACACAGCAGACTGGTAAGAATTTGGCAGGTCTAAGAGAAGGGTAGCTGTTGTTAGCTGGAATCCTCATCACTTGGAAAAGCAGAAGGGCTGATCTTTCTGACGTTTTTAAAAAAATAATTTAGAAAAAATTTAAAATACAACCGTTCTAAAAAAGTGAACACAATCATTTTAAAATAAAAGGCTTCCACCAATATTCCTTTTAAAACTTTTTTTGTGGATTTGGATGTATTCTTGGACTTGCTGTGAAGCTAAGAAACAAAATCAGTCTTTGTCATATTTAGCTGTCTAACAAACATGTAAAAGCTTGTGGTAAAAACTGAGTGGCATTTGGAAGTATTCTTGATTTCACCCACCTTGATGAAGTCCTCTGAGTAACCAAATTGCATGATGCTGCCACCACAGTGTTTCCCTGTGGGTGTTCTTTTCACAAAACCTCAAGTGTAGTTTAATTAGGATATGGTAAAAAGGTTTCTGTCCCACAACCCAATTCTTAGTCTAGACATAGAGACAAAACAGATTGTTGTCATATGAAGAACACAACCAGTCCAAATTCTTTCTGTGTTTCTCATTTGCTCAACTTCGGAGAAATGTCCAGTTTTTTAATGCCTTTGTTGTTTGCTGTTTTTATTCATTTATTATTAACCGTCTTCAGTGTTTTGAAGCCATGGAGGTTTTTGTACTCTCCTTCTGACTCTTCAGCTTTAAAAGTTCCAGGGTGGAATCACACCAGCCCTATTTTAGTCTGGTTAATCAATTCTGGATAAATACAACCAAAAACAAATGTGCAAATCTGGCGCTAGAAGGACAAATGGCTTCTTGTCTTTTAGAAAAGAGAAATCTTACAACAGCTGAAATCTGATCTACCTCCAGTTTTGTTTACATTTTGCAAAGGACGAAGTTGTCTACTTTAGAGGTTTGTGTGTTGATTCCTTCAATAGTCCTTTGTGCAGCGCCACCACAGGCGAGGGGGTGAACACATTTTCAACTGGTTTGGATCTTTTGCCACAGTGCAGTGTGAAATGTGATGAATGTTGCAAATTTGGTCCTCAATGGATCCGACTCTACTGGACTATCAGGTGTGAAAACACCCTCAGTGAGTCCTTTAGGATGTGTGCTGCTTCTTAATAATAGTGTCTGATCACACTTCAGCATGCTGGAAACGCTAAATTTGTGTGTGTTGAAATCCAACTTGATGTGAAGAAAGTCTTGGTGGAGGACAGATTCATTTTGTCATGAAGCGTTTTCAGTTTTATTCTGGCCAGTAAAAGTTTTAATAGAGGTGGATTTTTAACATTGGATTAATATGTAAATTCACATGAGGGCTCTCTTCAGTTATTGCTACTATGATGCTTTTATGAGCTGGAGTTTCAGGATAAGGTCTATTGCAGATGAAATGTAATACAGTGGGCTATTATCTAGTGTTCACTTAAATAGTGTTGATCATTTTACTCCTTGTTGCTGGCTTTTATTAAAAGTTTTTTACAACTTACTTTCATTTTTTTCTTTTTTTCTTCAAAGAGCCGTTTCCAAGTTGACCAAAATAGTGCCATTTGACAATGATCAAGAGTTATTTTATATACTTTTTTATATTCCCCAATAAAACAGTCAGATTTATCTGTGGCTTTCACTGTTCAATAACTACACCCAGGATCCTCATCACTTCCATGCTGCTGTCCACACATTAGATTGTCTCTGATTAGTGCTGAAGACCTCCCACAGGCTTATTTACTCTGATTAAAAACCAAAACAGAAATGTGTGTTGTCCAGTGAAAAAAAGTGCATACCCATCTTTTTTGCATACTGCATAAATTCAGTGGAAAATTCCATGGGATTGTTTTTTATTAGACTAAAGTTCCCAGGAGCTGCATGGCCAATAAAAAGGCAACAAGATAAAAGAGCAGGGAGGATTAGGAAGGGATGAAAGCTGTAAAATTTTCCATATTATCTTGTGAAAAGCTATGTCCTCTGCTCTCTCTTGTTACATTTACCTTAATTATTCTGAAGGACAGAACCAAAGTAGGAGTAATACGAACCTCTTGTAAGTCATCCCCACTACTCTCTCTCATAGAGGGCATGATTTTTTTTTAAATAATTTTTTTCTGCATTAGTGTTTGGATATACATTTCTTTTATTGGCAAAAAGAGGCCCATGGACTTGCTCATAACTTAAGTACATTGTTGAGCAGACAGCCAGGTTCGCCCCCTTCTTTTTCCCGCTGTTTTGCTTTTCTAAGAATCGCGCCACAAGTCATGGAGACTCATAAAAGGAGAAGCGAAGACGCATTGAAATATCTGAACCTTGCAAAGATAAACAAACTCAGGTATTCATTGCAGTTTATAGGCTGTCCCAACAATTTCTGTCTGCTCAAGAACTCTTTGGTACTCCAACGTAGAGATTTCAAAGCTGCAGATTCATTTGCACAATCAAAAGCACCAAAACAATCCTATTATGTATAAAGGAAACTGCACATGCACTCAAACTGGCGCATACACACACACACATACGCACACAATGAATAAATAGTTAAATAAACAGGCTTTACTTTGCCCAGTTCATAGATCAGTTTTTACAGTTTTGTTCTAAGAACCATCTGGGTCTCTCCTTTCACTCTGCTCTGTGGAGCACAGATGCTCCTTTTGTGGTGCGCTCCAAATCTTAATAAGCAGTTAAAATATTTACCGAGGCGGAGGTGGTTGTGTTTGGGGGGGGGGTTCACCCCGCATTTTTTGTCTCCCGTTCCTCTTTTTTATTATCATTATTATTATTTATACCTTTTCACTGGCAAAAAATGGAGATGTCCACTAAATGTGATTGATTGGGCTTAAAAATGGCCATTATTGCCATTAAGCTCCACATGTCAGCTGCTGCTTTTGTGCCGGCTGTATTTCTAAGCTAACCAGTGATCCATGAGCGCAGACAGGAGGGGGAAGAATGTAATGCTCCTGAAAGAAATGCCCATTTCTCTATGGATCCTTCACTTGATTAAAAATACAGCTGCAGACACTAGCATACAAGAGGCTGAGAGAGTCAAAGAAAAGAGGAATAAGAAGAAAGGAGAAAGTGAGGCTGAGAGCAAAGGGGAAACCCTAATGTTATATGAAAAGAAACCCTCTCTGAATTGGGAGAAATAACTTCTTTCAGGCGGCTAGGAAGGAGAGCGTTTGGGAAACCAGGGGCATGTGCGTTTAAGAGTATGCATGTGCAATTATGTGGCCAGGAGCTAACTAAGTTTCCGACACACATGGAGCCGAAAACTTGTGGAATGTGAGGAGGGGGTTGGTGTGAATCTGTTTACTGTTGTCGTTTCTAAACAGCAGGTTGGGAGCAGGCTGCATCCAGTTTAGCTTCTCCTCACTGCCTAATGAAAAATGTGAGAAAACAGTCACTGAAATGTGCAAAGGTTACTCAAGTATTGTTTTTCACATGTAAACATGTCATTTTGTTGCGCATTTTCTTCCTTTGAGGGATTTGACTCATCCACTGTGAATTTACACCAAGTAGTTTAACTAAATCTGTAAAAAGAATTGAAAAATGTGTATATTTTTAGTTTTGGGTGCAACAATATGTATTAAATTGATGGAGCTAAATTTACCGTGGATTTTAAGAACAAACCACTCATTGTGTGAGGTGTATGATTCATGTGCTAATCATATGGATGCAGGGTTTTGGACATCCTGATTGGGCACGGCTGGCATTATAATTGTGTGTTTAGATGATATGAGGAAGACATTACCTCATAGGAGATATAAACAGCATAGCCTCATAGCTGTGAGATCTGGTGACTCATCAGAATCAGACAGTGGTGTTTACTTATAACTTCCTTGGCTTTTGCTTTTACTGAAGGACCCGTTCTGTCTTATTCAAGCTACAAAGAGCAGCTGCATAAATCGTATTGGTCACTTCAGAAATACCTTGCTAAAGAATGGATACTTCCTGAGTTTCCTCATATCTGTTATGTTGCAACTTATTTTAGGGTGATTTTATGGACTGGATCAACACAACGTAGCACATATTGTGAACTGTAAGGAGAATAGAACAGGTTTTTGTATTTTTTACTCCCCAAAATCTTGAAAATATAGTGTGCATTTATACTTTACAAAATCATCTGTTGCCAAGCCATAATTTTAGCATTAGGATGTGGTTTTATCCAAATCTTTTCATAGAAGCTCTGGATGTTTGTTTTAGGACAGTGGCTCCCAATTATTTTCATAGTCCCCTAATGGGAGGCCTTTTTCAGGCCTCCCCTGAATTGAAGTACTTTTGAGAAACTGATTATATTTAATTATTTATTTGTACAAACACTGATACCACCATTCTTTATGCAATTATCTGATTTTAAAAACGGATGAAAATAAATGTATTTATTATTTCAAGTTTTAAAACAATTTCAAAGTTTAGTTTATTAACTCAGTTTGTAACATGGAATTAAAACTGCTTCATTTTTGTGATTCTCAAAACAGAAAACGTACAAATATTTCACTGATGTGCATTTTTAAGATAAACTCTGCACAGTAAGCCCTTAAACTGTAAACTCACATTACTTGCCAAAGTCACCAGCTTGTTATTTTTCAACATTTCTTTGCGCATAATAAATAAATATGTACATTGTATAGGTCTACAGTTTAATGATCCAGAAGTATTTTTTAGCGAATGTGCAAAGCTAACGGTACTCGAACAGGCCTGTGTTTGATACTTCTTCTACTCGGTTAAACAAGTAGCCTGCTCCTTAATTTGAGCACAGCTTCCACCTAGTGACTGGAGGCTTGTTTATTATTCAAGCATAAAAAAGACACATTTATTCACTCTGATCATCTTGTCTGTCCCTGCTGAAGAAACGCAGCTCCACAGCACCATGCTGCCACCACTATGTGTCACCCTGGGGGTGCAGGGTAAAATAACAAAGCATACAAAAATGATGAATTGTAATTTGTAATATGACAAAACATGAAAAGTTCAATGAGTAACACAATACAAAGGAATATACGTTTTAAAATTAAAGATTTTCCACATGAGTTACCACAGAATCCTTAACTCCTCCATGGTTGTGGTTTGGACATTACATTTCTATAGTGAATCATTTACTTTAGAGGAGCATTGCTTGAAACTGATTTTTCTAATCAGAAACAACAGCCCAGCATCAACTTTATCTGTTGAAGTGGGATTCCTCAGGGTTGCTTGAAAAGATCCACCGACTCAGATTCGAGAGAGATACGAAGGTGACAACCCGGCTCCAGAGGTCTCTCTAAAAGTCATCAGTCATCTCCACTCAGCTGCTCCAGCCATTAATTTACTGTGTGGGACGCGGCTGTCCACCTCTCAGTCCTATTGACTTTTTTTTTAGAGGGACAAACACAGCCCACACGTTGCACACATTTTATCTCACCAGTTACCGACCTGCGCAATATCAGTGACATGTTTTCCACCATTGTTCACTAGATGGCATGGGATATGTTTTGGTCGGCCTTGCTATATTTTCATAACTGCAGAGCTGTGTTGATACAGTGCACACAGAGGACAGGAAAACAAGACACCGAGCGCAGGGCCTGGAAAACATGACCTCACACGCGTTGCAAAGTAGGGGAAGATTCCCAGAGGTCAGAGCGTTGTTGTTCCTCAGAGGGGAAATGACCTGGGGGTCCCCGAGGCTGCAGAGTGACCTCGGCAGGCGACATATCGAGCAAAGGGCAAGCTGCTTAAGACGCCCACTAGCAACACTGCCAGAAAGGAAGGTTGAATCCATAGTGGTGCACTGCACCGATTAGATCCTCATTTCTGTTTGAAGTTGTCATAAAATCAACCAGTGCCTGTAATAAAATCCAGGTCAAACAATGCCTGTTGTTTGGTTAGAAAAGCACATCAGCTAAAGTGTGTTCTGGCCTTTTGCTGAACATAAAAGCATTTAGTTACAAAAGCAATCTTCATAAAGAATACTAAACACAAAAACCTGATTCCACTTCCTTTGTAATGGATCTAGGTGTAAGATCGCCTGTGATTCTCTTTTTGATTACTTGGGGTGGGGGGTAGAGGGAAGAGCCACTGTTTCAGATACAAAACAGTGTTTCAAATCATCCCACAGTTTTTTGTCTTTACTTTGACTAGGTCCCTGCAAAACCTTTTCTGGTTTGCTTTAAATCATCTACTCATGTGCAGCAACCATCCATTGCCTCCACCTTTGAATGTTGTTTTTTTTCTGGAATGCATGTGAGTTCAACTCCAGTTTTGTCTCAATGCTCTGGAAACTATTTTATGAAATGTTTGGGGCTTCAAACAGATACTTTTTAGCAAATGTGCCACGGGCATTTAGGTCATCAGTGGTTCTAATGTGAGAACTCTCCCACTAATGCCTTTTTTTTATTGTTGAGTCATGAACACTGATCTTTCTGTAAGTGCTTTAGAAAGTGGTTCAAAATTAAGATTAATAAATTTAAAATGCTATTTACTATATATTAAATATTGATAAAAACAAACTTTAAGCATAGCATGTTGTTAATATTCATTCCATCATCTCAATCTGTATCTTAATGTCCTCTCCACTCTTTATATTTTCCTCAGCATCCCTCTTTTCATCTCCTGTGGCTGTGACAGTCTCCCTACTCTTGGTGAGTCTGAAAAGGTTCTGTGAAGCAAACGCCACATACATAGACCCCCTCTACCTCCCGCCCTAGTTTTTTTTTTTTTTTTTATAGCCATGCAACCGTTTGTTTTATTTATCTGACAGACGTCCCCCCGCATTGTCTGGGGTTATCAGCGCTCTCCTGCAGATCACGTTACCGCATGTGTGAGGCTCTGACCCATCTCAGGGTTCACCTTTAAATCTGATTCTTATCGTTACCTCTGTGATAAATAGGCACGGCTTAGAGGGAGATTACTCCACTCGTCCTGTTCCCCTTTTCCCACTGTCAACAGCGCTTGCCACTGGGCTTCGAGCTGTCATCCCAGTCTCAGTCTGAGGAAGGCAAATACTCAACCCTGTTCCTCTAAAGATTTGGTGACTTTAGAAATAAAGAGGGGGGCTACTGATGTTCCCATGTGAATGGTCTCTTATCTCCAGTGGGCGTCCTTAAAACCCTCTTCCCACTCTGCATTGCTCCTCTGAGAGTTAGTCAGCACATCGTCATACTGACAACTGAGCTTCCGCATCGATTTTTCACACGGTTCTTATCTGAGCCAATACCTTTAAAAAGTTTTTTTCTATCTCTTTTTGTTTTAACTAATGAAATAAGTGTAATTTCAGATGTAATGTCTAGACAAGTGTTCCAGTTCTGCCTGTGTGTACTTATCTTCCAGAATTCAGTCAGTTTTCAAGTGTATTTTCTTTATTTTGCTTGCTGTGTTGTAACCCAAAGCTTCCTGCCCATTTTCCTGCCCGAATGAAGCCTTCCAGAAAAAATACTTTGGTAAACCACCATCGCCCACAATTGCACATGTAAGTCTTCTGGGGTATAGTGTATGTATGCCATTTTTGCACATCTATGGCAATTCTTCTTTGCACAAACGGTCAAACTGGTCAAATTCAATTCATTTGATTATGAGCAGTGCCTGCAGATATTTACATTTTTAAATATAGAAATATATACTTGCCTTGCCTTAGGTCAATGTGTAAGACATTGTAAAAATCATCTATCCTTTTATTTTTGTTTTATAATTTTGTATTCAATTGTGCAGTTCATTCACATAAAATCGACCAAATTTGCATTAGAGCTAATGATAAAATGTGAAAAAGTTCAAGATGTATGAATGATCAAGAAGATGTATGAATGATTTTGGAAGCAAGACCTTTTATATCCCTTTAGATTTCTATTTCACCTTTTATGTGTTGTATGATACTTCATTTGGTTCTCTGCTGACGTAATCTTTACCATCTACAGAAAACATTCATGACAGAAAAACAATCTTTTAGAAATCCCTTTGGCAAGCAATCAGACAACAATAGTACCTGGACTATATGTGTGAAGCAGTGGTCAGGCGTGCAACCTCTCAGCTTTGCTCAGCTTGATTGATGGTCACTAACAGCCAATCCTGCCGTTTGGGAAATATGGAATTCATTATTCAGTTTCCCATATAGGGTCAAAGGTTAAACTGGGACAATGATAAAATTGGAGAATCGTTTGCTTTGGAGGGCATGTGGGGGAAGAATGCTGCACGCCGACGGTAACAGCTGGCTTCTCTCACCTATATCATGCGGACAGCTTTAATAGCACCGAACTGGATGAAGCGAGTGACCGGGTTGATGGAGGACGCTCATGTTAGCCTTCGGTCGCAATATCTAACCCTGGTTCACAATCTTTAAGTAAACATTTCCATGAATGCATGTGTTTGACCATATTCATCAGTGTGAGTCTTCCCAGCTGTCTTCATGTAACCTGAACACAGCCTATGGACACTGCTCTGGTGGTCTTTCTAAAGGGAAGTCATATGGCAGATGGTCCTTGTATATTGTTTTAGAAATCACATATTTATACATCAGACAATGGAATTCCACCTCTAACAAATCTAACACTAATATAAACGTACTCATCACATATTTCTTTTAAAATCTTGGCTATCTAAAGTCAACTTAGCATTTTTTTTTTTTTGCTGCTTTGGCGTTTTCTTGTTTGGCCTAGTTATAAAGTCAAATGAAAAACCCGGAGGCAGCCAAAACAGGACTGTGATTTCTTTCCTCCATCATATTTGGATAGTCACTTAATAAGGGAAGAGAACCACATTAATGATGATAGATCCCACACCCGAGGCCTTCGGAGAACAATCATTCCCAGAATGCCATCTTACAGTGTGACCTCGTGACCTCTGTCAGGCCACACAGCAAAGGAAATCTATAAGCGGGTTCAGAGCCAGAAGTGACCAGTCTCCAAACTGACCGGTCAGTGAGCATTAGAGCCTGTTTGCTAGACAAACACGCTGCAGCATACCAGCCCCACAGCTGGAGAATAATCCCATTGGAAACCTCTTGGATATGTGGACCATGTAAAATAGAGGAGCTGTAAAATATGCAAATCTTTCTAAAAGCTAATGAAGCACAATCTTATTTCACAACAGGCTGAATGTTCTTCTAAAGAGACAATTTGAATTGAGTCTCTCAGTGTTTCTCTGTGGGAAACTTGTCATCTTTGAACTCTGTGGGGTTCCATCCCTGCTCCTCAGCAACCACTGTGAAGCTGCTCTGTTTCCTCTATGTGTTTGCAATCAAACCACCTTGTAATCTCAAAACGGGCTGTTTAGATGAGAGACTCTTTAATGGTCTTACAATTTGATTTGATTTGATTACTAGCAATTTAGCGCAAATGGAGATTAATCTGATGCATCATGGGGTTATGTTACCATAGAACCATATGCAGGTTCTCATGCGTCAATAAATACACCAGATTAAGCTAACCGTCCTGAGAGTTTTGTGTGAAAGACTAAGACTACAGTTTTATATATTGCTGTTCACAGCTTTTCACAGTTAAATTTTGAGTGATCTGTCATGTAGGAAATACAGTTACGTATTTGTTTGCTAGCACATAAGTCCTGTAAATAAGCTTTTATCTTCTTTATCTGGGTACTGCAGGTTGACTAATTGTCAGTGACTCCAGTTGCATCACCCTGTTAGTCCTTGCAGGGTTACAGGTGTGCTGGTGGTCATCTCCAGCAACACAGAGGGGAGATCTGGGAAACATCTCTCCATCTCCATGGCAACCAAAGCCCCTTTTAGATCATAATTTGAATGTTTTATTTGCACCTATTCCTTAAACTACACAGTAAACTGAACAGTATCAAAGTGAACCAATGGCTATTGCACCACTGACCCACTTTGGGAGGTAGGCAAAGAGACGTAGCGACCATAAGATAAAAAGGATAAGCTTAGTGTTTCATAGGGATAAAGAAACTTAAATTAAAAATCTTTGCAGCAGCAGATCTGTAGGTGCTTAGACGGCACAGGAAGTCAACCGACTTAAATAACTTTAACAAGATGAGCACCAAAATATCCATCAAAAATCATGGCAAACCCTCTTTTGTTTTCAGGACTACATATCTTATTCTTCGTATCATTGATTGAACAAGGTTTAATGTTGGTAATGTTCCTCACCAGTTTTGCTGCAGATTTTGCAAGCTGCACATCCATGTTGAGTTTTTTTGGTCCTACATGCCCAAAAGATGCTCGGCTGGGTTGAGATTTTGGGACTGGAAGTCATTTGAGGACAAGGACCTCATTATCATGTTCAAAAAAGCATTCAGTAATAATTTGAGTTTTATAACATGGTACATTGTGGGAATTTCCGGCTAGAGATGGTTTCACTGTGGTCAAAAGGGGGTGGACAGGTCAAATCTGACGTTCAAACAATATCAAGGGGCCCAAAGAGTGTCTCCCACACAATTGCATCCAAACCTCTCTGAGCCATTGATGCAAGGCAGGATATATTCATGGTTTGTTATTATTTACAGCAAATTGTGACCATAACATTTGCATGTTGCAGACAAAGTTGAGGCTCACCAGACCAGTCAGCATTTTTGCAATCTGTAATTATCCAATTTTGTATAGCCTGTGTGAATTTTAGACTAAGCTTCCTGTGTTTAGCCGACAGTAGTGAATGCAGGTGTGGCTCTCTGCTGCTGAAGTACATCTACTTTTAAAGTTTGCATTTTAAGAAGTTGTCCTTCAAATTGCATTGAACACCTGGTTGTTTGAGCTACTTCTTCTGTCACCAAAAAGGCATTTCATAATGTTACTGGATATTACCTCTTCTTCAAACCATTATGTACCACAAAAGGTACTGAAATATTTAGACCTAATTATTTTGTACAAACAGCCATCCTGCAATCAAAGTCACACAAATCCCCTTCATCCCCATTCTGATAGTAATATCAACTTCATGAAGTTGTTTTCATCCTGTCTATAAGCTTAAACACATCAGCTTGCTGTTATGTGATTGGATGCTTTTCTATTTGTGTCTACAAATAGACCATGTACATATTGTGCATTTAAAAATCTCCCAGATTTTTACGTCTGTATTTAATTCTAATTTTACTTTATCTGTTGGTTCTTTATTAATAAACAGGTGTTTATATTATTTTTAGGTATTTTTATGTTTAGTGGTCTATATTTTGTTACTGTGTTAATGTGCAGGATTATTCTATAAGAAATTGAACAGTAGCAAATAAAATGGTTTGCATGTATATCGTATGACACAACAGTTAGTTTCTTTCTTTCTTTCTTTTTTGCCATTTTATAACAAGAAATAAACTTCTAGACTTGTATGTTCCTGTCCTCTCCTTTGGTCTGGCATCAGTTTAATCATACAAAGCAGATAATATCCCACTGACCCCACATGAACTTTGACACAATTAATTTGAAGTATTCTTTCAGTCTCCCTGGTAATGATTATGACAACACAATA
The DNA here is from genome assembly GCA_903067075.1 of Micropoecilia bifurca. Classification (NCBI taxonomy): domain Eukaryota; kingdom Metazoa; phylum Chordata; class Actinopteri; order Cyprinodontiformes; family Poeciliidae; genus Micropoecilia; species Micropoecilia bifurca. The sequence goes on along the minus strand of CAEGAF010092092.1, from coordinate 18,437 downwards.
GTAATAACAAATTGTTATAAAAAATGCACTAGTAAAATTTAGAAGGACTTGTTATTGTTATGTTTTGAAGTAGCACTAAAGGTGTAGCCAGTGGAATGAAGACAAGCTACTCTGAATGTGTGTGCTAGTGTTTTCGGTTCAGTTAGATATTGATTAATCTCCTATGCTTATCTCTCACTTAGGGGATGTGTGTGGGTGGGGAGGTTTCATGTGAATTTGTAAATGGGATCTTTCATAAAAGTCCATGTGTACAAACTGTGTTCATTCAAGGACAAATTGTTTTCCATGAAAACCTGATAAAACCATCTGTTCATCTCTGTGCAAACTTTAGTCATTATTTGTGTTCAGAGAAAAATTCCATTGAGCGGCAACACGCTGATGGGTACTGCAAACTTTGGCTTGTCTTCAGTCAAACTGAGCCACAGTGGATTAGTTTATCAGCCACAAAAACCGTGTTGTTGTTAGCCTTACTGGTAGATTATTTCATAGCTGTCAAGGCTGTTGTCCAGCAGGGCAAACAGAGACATCTTAACCTGTCAGGAACACATTCGGTAACGATGTAGGTTAAATGTTAAATATTTAACCTATGAATAGGTTAAATGATGATGTCCGTTTCCCCAATGACATCATGTCAGGATGATGTCATTGGGGACAAGGAATCATAAAATTTTCCAGTGTTACAGAAAAAAGTCAAACCATAGAAAATGATATGAAAACCTTTAAGAATATAGCATTAATGTTGGAAATGTACTGAAAACTATGCAGGTTTATGGTTCTGATGACTTACGCAACTTCTAGGAAAATCACACATGTGTCACATTTAATGTCGGTATGACCCTTCATTTAATAAGGGTGACTCGTGAAAAAATATGTTTTCATGTTTCATGTTTATGTAATGAATCACTGCTGAGTCTCCAGCAGCCTTCCTGTTATTTTAATGACTCATGTGGCAGCAGGATGTATGAGGACTGATTCTCTTCTTGATTCTTTTTTTTGCCACTTCTTTGTTGCTGTCAAATACGAAATCCATATGATGTTGTTTCTATCAATGTCAGATAACAGCCTGGTGTTCATTCAGTGATGGCATTCCTGCTGGGAAGGACTTAGTGATTAAAGCAGACAGGTGTTCTTGGTCCTCGGAGAAATAAAGAAAAAAAATCATTGATGGCAACATGCAGCAATCATGGAGGAACATCCATAAAATAGATCATGGCAAAGAGAAAATGGATCAGAGCTGGAGGTTGGAGAGATCCAATTCATCGCATGGAGAATCATTACTGACTGAAAAAGCAAAGTCTTGGAGAATCTCTGAAAAAGCAATGCTACCTCAGTTTTCTGCAGTTTTTCTACTTTGGCTTTGCAGTGGCTTGCAGAAGTATTCACACCCCTTGGATGTTTTCATATTTAACCACATTACAACCACGAACTTCAGTGCATCTTAATCTGATGTCATGTGATAAACAAATAAAAGCACATAAAGTGTGAAGTGAAAGAAAAACTCAACATTGTTTCAAATAAAATGCACCACAACTAGTTAAATTTATTTGTAAAAATATTTCACAAGTGGAGAATCTTAAAACAAAGTTAGATTATTAATCAGTATATTCAAGGAAAGCATTAATCAGAGAAGTAACTCTTGGGGAGCTGCAGAAACCCCCACCTCAGGTCTCAGGTAAAGTCTGGACTTTATGGAAGAATGGCAAGAACAAAACTATTATTGAAAAACAGTCCTACTAAGTACTGTCTTTCACAAGCCATGTAGTTTTGCTGTGTGACAGCATGTCATCTTATCGGTGATGCATGGTGGTGGCAGCATCCTATTCTTCAATAGCAACAGGGAAGATGGACAGATTTGATGTAAAGTTTGGGAGCAGAGCATTCAGCCGCTCTGCTCCCAAACTCTGGAACTCATTCTCACCTGATCTCCGTAACATTGAGTCTTTGCAATATTTTAAGTCCAAACTCAAAACCTATTTGTTTGAACTAGCATATAGCTTTTAATTATCATTGTACTGTTTTATAAATCTTGTGTTTTTATGTTTTTTATTGCTGGTATGTATTTTATGATATACTTGTTTTTATGCCAAGGTGACCTTGGGTGTCCAGAAAGGCGCCTACAAATAAAATATATTATTATTATTATTAAAGATGGATGAAGCTGGAAGGAGTCCTGTTGGAAGGTGAAAAATTCTTCCGGCACAAAGACCAAATATAGATCAAAGCTTATTGTGGTGTTAAAATTGCCCATAGTCAAAGCACAATAAAAAATTTTATGATACCTCTTAGCAAATTGTATTCAGAAAAAAACTCACCATACAGTCTGTCTGTGTTTGAGCTATTTTGTTAAGACAAATGGAGAAATTTTAGCTCTACAATGTGCAAAGTTTATAAATATTTGAAGTGGGTGAAATTAACTTTTTCTGCAAGGAATCTAAATCAATTCCACACTTTTCAAAGAATTAATTGTTAAAAAAGAAAATTCATAATTCATAATTATGCACATATTTGTTCTTGGTCAAATAAAAGTCAAGTAAAGCATATTAATTTTTGTGATTGTATCAAAAAATGTGAAAAATATTTAGTGTCTGGTTCTTTTACCAGACACTAAGCTTCCTTTGCAGCGTGTGAAAACAGGCCTGCTGTACAAAAGACCTGGCATAAATGTTTGTAATCAAATTGATCTTCTACTTCCTGTCAGCGGAAGAATTCTCAGTTCAGTCACTGTGAAGGTGATGGATCCAACTACGCAGTGAGTGAGCTGTCAGCTCGGGATTAGCATGCCGCTGTCTGTTTTTTGGCACTTGCATTCCTAAGGGAAGTGTTTGTCTATAATTTTATCATATTACAGTGTGCCACTCTGACAGCAGGGCGGTATCGTCGTGGGAAAGCTAATTGAATTTGCTGACTGAATGTGCCGCAGCGCTTCCACTGCGGGTCTGTCAGGGTAGTGATGACACGTCATGTTGCACTCTGGCATGTCAGCAGCAGGGGGGAAAAGCCCAAGGCCCCGCAAATATCATCAGACTGATGAATTTGTCACCCTCACATCACAGCACAGTCACCACAACTGTGCAGGCTTGATTTATATTACCCTGCGTGTTAGATGGCGGGTTAAAACACATTTCAGGATTCTGGCAATTTGGAGCTACATGACGACTTTATTTAGGTTCATTGCTGTAGTGGAAAAAAAAGTAACACAATGAACAGGGGGAGCATTGTATATTAGGAGCCTATTTAAGAAGCTGACACTAGGTTGGACTCACAGCGTGGTTGTAAATAGATGAAGACTTTGTGGGCAGTGGCCTTGGGTGAAAACTGCACCGGCAGAACTAAAGAATGATTTACTGTATTCCCAACTCGGACTGCTCTTTTCACTGAGGAGGAGGATAAACTGAATGAGGAATAAATGTTGCTGAAGTTTTCCCAAGCATTGCTCAGATTCATTATGTGCATAACTTATTTAATGGCATTCCTTCCTTGTACACTTCACGCCATGCCTACCCAGCATGCATTGCAAGGGCTTTATAAGCTCCCAGTGCAGTAGACCAGCTCAAAGTTGAAGGGGTCTGTAGAGGTGGTGCAAAGCTGGGTAAATCAATTTCTTTTTCTTCTTGTGACATAATGGTTTTATGCTCACAATTGACCAAAAAAAGTCGGAAATGTTAAAGAACTAAGTGCATTTTAATGACAGAACAATAACAAGTTGGGGAAAAATTGGCTTTTGGTGAGAAATTTTTTTTTTATTTATTTATTTTTTTATTGGAGTCTGCATAGCAAACAGAGCTGATTAATTCAGCCCCCACCTCTAAAAATGATCCCCCCCCCCTTCCTCAGCGCAGGAGCACTTGGGCATGTTTAGCACAAATGTAATTACGGCCTCGGGATGCGGGCAGCTTTTTAAAGAACCCCTTCTCCTCAGCTCTCACTTCAATACCTGATGATGTCATGCCCTTTTGTGGGGTCGCAGAAACTCCTCAAATCAACTGCCACTCATGACCTTTTCTTTCAGTTTCTTCTCCCTCTCCCCCTTCACCCAGCTCTTTCTTCCTCTTTTTCTTTCTCTTGTTCATAACTGAGTTTCCCTTTATGGGTTGATCAAGCAGCAGCCCTCCCTCCCCCCTCCTAACTCTCCTCTTTCTCCTCCCATTGGCTCACACAGCTTTTGGAGCTGCTTTATGAGAAATGCATGCCCCTGTTTAAATGTATTGATAGTCCTCGTAGACGTCCCGGCCTTTTGTCCTCCCGGCCGGCTGATTTCTAAAAAGTTCCAGAACATGGAAAAAAAAAAAAAAAAGCACTCAGCATCCGGCTTTGTGCTGACAATCCTGCCCCTAAACATATTTGACTACAGACATATTGCAGTTTGAGAGAGCATTGCAATGCGGCTCAGAGAATTTGACCCTTTTTACTGCCACTTTCTGTGGCAGAAAAAGAATGTAGTCTGGCAAACAAATGTTGTGACAGACAGCTTGTCTAGAGAATTTTATGGCCCGTCTGTGCAGTTGGTACACGGGTACACCAGCACCCTGAACAACTAATGCTGCAAACATTTAATTTTCTTGTGTACATTATGCTTTGGTTTGTTTTGTCAGTCCTTTGAAAGCATGAGATTTGGAAAATGTGCATAATTTATCCAATTCGAATCATCATTCTGAATATGAACGCATTCTTATCTGGTTGTGATAAAGCACTTGCAGTACGGTAAACCCTTCTGTCTTTCTTTTACTTCTCATGAAGACTTCTTAGAAATACACAAAGCACAAGAACAGGGAAAGGAACTATAAAACTCCATGAAGGTTTTCACTCCCAGTGGGGACTTTTCAGTGCTCACAGTTTATGTCTAATTATATTTGTCAGTGTGCTGAGGAATTAGTGGAGGCATTCATTTGTCTGACGGCCTGATTTTCCATCTCCTCCATGGGTCGTCTCTTCACCTATTCCATTCCAAGTGATTACAGCACACTTAAATGCCTAATTGGCTTTGCTCCTTATTAGCAATACAATTATACAGGCCTTGGGATTCTCATGTGTGCAGCCATCTGTGGAGAGGAGACACCATTCAGATGTATCCATAATTCAAACCGCAGTTATTCTTTCACCGGTGAGCCGGGGCCTTTGTGAGTGTTGTTCTTATCCTGGCTCGCAGGGCCCCCTTCGCCTTTGCAGTCTTTTGATCATTGCCTCACCTTTGTTCTAAAATAAAAGAAACCTTCCAGATAACGCAAATCACTATTGTTCATTTGAGGCCTGGGGATTGAAAGCGGGTTCTGGTACTAAATTTAGTTGGCATGCAAACTGTATTTTTCCAAGTAACGAATGGACATGTTTTTCTTTTTTTTTTTTTAATCCTCCCAGAATTAAAGTAGGATATATTTCACAATTTTTTTTTCTCTTGTTAGTTGTTGTAGTAACTCTTAATGCAAAAGTGAATTGCGAGATTCTCAACACAAAGTGATATTTCAACTTCTCTGATTCAGATTTGTGTTTCCTTGGTTGCTTTAATCTTAGGTAATTGTCAAATCTTGTTGGGTGTAATATGTATCATTCAGTTGGTCTTTGTAAACGAAAGTTGTTTCAACAATCTTTTGAATCATGGTGCAATAGCTGCTTTTTTTTTTACTTGCCTTGTATTTAGAGCTGATTCCTGGTTTTATGGAATATTCAAATAAAATCTGCTATTAAAAATCAAACATGAAAGTTTAGTTTGTGTATCACTGCTGAGTCTCCAGCAGCCTTCCTGTTATTTTAATGACTCATGTGGCAGCAGGCTGTATGAGGACCGATTCTCTTCTTGATTCTTTTTTTTTGCCACTTCTTTGTTGCTGTCAAATACGAAATCCATATGATGTTGTTTCTATCAATGTCAGACAACAGACAACCTGCTACATGACCACACATAGTATCTGTAAAACCATGTGGAAAAAGTTTTGAATGTAGAGATTGTGAGCAGTAATTACATTTCTTGTTTTTATCCATCAGGTTCAGCATTCAGTAACTTTTGCAAAACACACATTATTTCCGGGATCAAGGTACCACGACACCATGTTTTATTTTTGTGCTGCTTCCTCAAGTGCAGAGTTACCTTGACAGTCGGAAGTTTATAGTATGTGAAGGAGCTCCCTGAACTTTGGCATTTGTGATGGATGGATTAACTCAGCCAGGTATATTAGAGCACACTGATGCAGAGCTTCATTATCAGATGGCCATATCTGTGCACAGAGGAACCCGTCTGCCTGCCTGGGGTCTTCCCCAGCTGTAATAAGACAGCACTGATAGTATCTAATGACAAGGCAGACACCCCAGTTCCTGATGCCATTATCAAAAGTGGCCTCATCAATCAGACGGCTGTGTGACGGAGGGATGTGTGTGCATGTGTGTGATGACAGGAAAGATCGTTGATGAGAGGTTGGATGAGGAGAAAAGGCGGGACAAGATGAGCGGAGCTCGGGTGGCAGGCAGGAAGAGGCGGGGAGTGTGTGGTCGTAATGAGGTGACCCACCTATCAACCCTTCTGCTGACCTGCTGAGAGATGCTCTTATTGGGGGTGTGGTGCAAACTCAGGGATCACTGTTTAATGTCAGTTAACACACTTGGACCTTTTTTTTTTTTAATTTTGCTGGCATTTCATGCTGTTTCTTAATTTTTCTTGTTAGAAAACAGTCAGTAGAAACGTCAACGTGTTGTATCTGGATTTTAAGTTAAATGCCACTGCAATGGTGCACAATTAAAAAATAAAAGTTGATTCTTCATCTGGCCACATCTTGCTTCATGGAAGCCACATGTATGTCTCTAAGCTTTGCACATCTAGAGACTGAAAGCTTTCCTCTTTGAAAACAGCTCAACTTCAGACAAACTGGATGAAATGCATCGTTAAACATTAATTTTCAAGTCTGGCCACAGACTTGAAAATTAATTAGGTTTAGACCTGGACTTTGATCAGATCACTAGAAAACATAATATATCTTAGCATTCTATTGTGACTCTTTCTTTAGTGTCATCTTGGCAGAAGATGATGCTTCATCCCAAATTCAAGTCTTTAGCTGAATCATGAAACCATAATAATGCCACAGATGTTTTTTATTAAATTACACACAGATGGACAATTGTTTAGCAGACAGGTAATTTAGCTGCCCAAAATTTTATTCGTGGGTTTCAAAGTTAAGAAAGGTGAATACATAGGCATGGCAACCTTTTCAGACTTTTGTTTGTAAGACTTTTTGTAATACTGAAAACATAGAAATCTCCTTTCACTTCACAATTATGTACTTTGTGTTGGTCAAGCATATAAAATCATTTAACTCTTTTGAACTTTGTTGTAACGTGACAACATAATGTGACACATAACGTGTATTTATGTTTAATACTATTGCAAGACAGTTGAAGTGAATATTTCTGCATGATCCAGCTCTAAGCTTAACTGACGCTCGTTTCACAACATTTAAGGATGTCCACTTTTACCCAACAGGTGTCATTTTTGCTTTATGAAATCAATGCATGATGAAGAAACAACTGTAAGTGAACTGCATGAATTCTGCGACCGGATTGCGTCTCACACACATACACACACACGCACACACACGCACACACCCACCCACGCACGCACACGCACACACACACACACACACACACACACAAAATTCCTGTATTTAAATTGCATCTTAACTCATACACTTGACAAGCAACATAAGTTGCTCAAGCAACTTATGTTGCACAAGCACAGGAAATTTGTATTTCACCAACGTGAACAGCAGAGCGGTGTGGAGGAAGGGGCTGAGCTTACGCTCATGGGGATTAACACGTTTGGAAATTCTAACTCTCTCTGTCTGACATCTTTGTGTGAGAAGAAAAGCTGAGGACCCTTTTGACAATGACATTTTTCACATGATCAGGGCTGGAGGAAAAAGTGCCTTTGAGAGGCAGTGAAGCCCGGGAAAATTGTTTGTTGACCGCATAACAACCATCGTCCTGTGGCTGTCAGGCCTGCGTGGCATGAGGAATTCCTTTGGGGAAAAGATTAATAGTTCATTTTCATGGCAGTTTGCTGAGAGGAAAAGCAAAGTGGAAGATGTAAGGAAAGCTAGAAAACATAAATAAATGTATTTAATACATATGCAAAAAAAGAGAAGAATTAAACTTTAAATACATTTAATGCAAAGTAATTGCTAAATGGACTTCAAACAGATCACCTTGCCTTTTTGACAACAACATCATTTGGATTGCTTTCAAAGAGTGCTGATGCTTTCTTATAAAATCTCATGTTACTTCAAAAGTAACATGAGATATTGCATAAACAAGAGTTTTAATTTTTGAAAATGTTCTACATACCTTTCCTGAAAATTTCTAATTAGAGTGGAATTAAAAACTTGTATTGCACTTAGGAATTTGTCTACATTTTAAAGCAGAAATTCCAATATATAAAGACCTTGCTGTGGGTTTATGCCTCTCAATCTACATATATGTATAGGGTGCTGGTCTGAAATAGATTTGCTGTTTGAAGACAGCAACGGATAATTTGCTGATAATCTGTGCAATTGTGGAATGGCAGGGACAGCACATTCTTTTGCAGGTTGTGCTAAGTTTTCATTTGGAACCAGAACATTAGTCCTTATTTGTTGGTCGTGTCACACTTTATAGCCTCAGGGAAACGCTCAACAAACAGTAACAAATCACTTTCCCGGGACACGAGCAGGTAACCTCACGATAAGTAGCACAAACTTTTGTCCTTTCCCAAAGTTTTTACACCAGTAATTGTTCTAAGTGCAGATATCAATCAAAGTGCTTGCCATTTACAGTACATTATCCCCTACATTAGCTCACTTAAATTATGTGGGAGTGCAGGTGGAGGCAATACAACAAACACAAGCGTGTATGCATGTGTGTTTTGAGAGAGTGAATGTGTGCGCACACGCAGTTACCTTGTTAGCCCGTGTCAGTGCAGACAGAGGTTTGCTCCCCAATAGATCACGGCCTCACTAATGGCATATGATGCTGCTGCTGCCTCAAAATGAGGCATGTAAAAGAGCGACATTATTGATCGTGCCTGGTGAGTCGTGTGGCCTGCAAACACCTGCCATTTTAACGGCACGCTTACTTTTTCATGGCTGTGGGGATAAATCACGACGTAGCTGGGTTCTGGATCGGGGGGCTCCGGCAGTGTGGCAGAGCGCTCCATCACATTTTATATTGTGTTAATAATGTCAGATCTATCTGTGGGGGAGGGGGTGGGGGGAGGAAGTCCATGCATGCATTCATCACAGGCTATGTGGTATAAGGGGAGAGGACATTACGGGGGTGTCTTGCTAGGAGACAGACGCCTCCACTGAGCTCTCCGTCATTCCTCCACAGACTCAGACAGAGAGGATCTATATAAGAACCATGCAACGATCCATCTGCTGGGCGTCTTTCAAAAGCACTAAATCTAAGCCCAGCAAACATTAGTCAAGACATATGCTTTTATTCTGGCTATCGGAGAGGTTAATGGGATTAATTCACAATTTCAATCACTTTGAAATATAGCCATAAATAATTCATAATCCCAACGCAAAGGGAGACTTTTGCTCATTAATTCTTTGAAATTATTTTCGCTCACTTTCAGCTTGACGAATGATGTCCGCAAGAAAAACATATTGAAAGTGCAGGAAAAGAAAGAAATAACTGCTGTCATCTTGTTTTTTTTCTTTTGCAACAAAGACAATGCAGTAATGTGTTACATCTGCTCATCTCTCTGTTTAAAGCTCCGTCAATCAAGAAGGCGCAGGTCGTCTTGGGGGTGTAGCTTCTGCCTAAGCTGCTCCTGCAGACCTTCCAGGAAATGCACTTAATCTGGTCAGCATTACCTAGAATTTACAAATGCATTGGTCCATTTGGGACATGATTTGCTATGTGCAAAGTGAGGCATGTTTGGAACACCAATTAAAATGACTACTAGAAATTGTACCTTCAGTAGTATCATTCCATAATAAAACCGTCCCTGAATGTTCCTGCCCCGTTTGGACATTGAATGATGAGTTTTTTTAGTGATAGTTGAACAATCTGGTTTGCTCCCGTGTAAAACACTGCAAAACACAAAAAGGACAAACAAAATAAACATTATTTAAAATTAACTTGCATTTATGCACAACACAATGCAGCATCCAGTTATATAATATCCCAACAATATCCAATCAGGTGGCCGCCAAAGGTTAGCACAAATATTATTACCTTAATCCTTTTGGGTGTGGAAAATCTCATTCATTGCCAAAGATTAGCATCAGTGTTTTACTCATAGACTTAACAAGGCTGATGGAAAAGTTTTCTGTTAAAAAGATGTAATTTGCTGCACTATTCTGACCAAAATATTGGAGGCTTTAAATAAAAAAAAACATTCTGAATCATTCTAGGTGAACAAGAACAACAGGTAATAAACTAGTAGCACCATGCTATTATGACAACATCTAGGAGCATACCATGTAATCCACAAGCGCCCGTCCCTGCAGGCACTTAAAGACTTTGACCTTTTGCACTCTCTTGCAATGTGGTTAATGCAGATTACAATGGTTTGGGCTACTGAGAGCCTTCCTAACAGCTGCTCCCACCTCTCCCGGTCCACATGGCTGTAATTTAGCAGGCTGGCCGGACAGCTTTTTTCTGGAACCTTTGAAGCCAAGCCAGTGGAAATTAGAAACTTTGTCGTGGAGATATAAAAATGATAATAAAAGAAAATGTAGCTCTTTATCCTCACGCATCTCAAGTTGAGATGAAGAAGACAAGATCCGGAGGCTTTGAAGGGAATCAGGAAGCCCAGCTTGAGACAAAAGTTAGCACTTCTGCCTTTCTCTGCCACCGATTTGAGCTTAAGCAGGATCAACTATCAAACTATCATAAAGAAGTTAGTCACTTAAATGTCAGCTTATGATTCATCAAATGTGATTTTCAGCATCTACAACCTCAAACTGCAGCTACAGTTGCTGTTAGTTACTTTTTGTTGCTGCTTTCTTACAATTGTGGAGTTAGTTAGGGGTTAGAATAGCAACAACGGTTATTTTGGACACTTTCCAAGCCACAGGATTTATTATGCCTTGTCAGTGAATCGTTGTGTGTATTGAATATATTCGCTCTAAACTAATTGACCAGTACGGTGAGAGGCGCTGAATTAGGCAAATGGGCCCAGGATGTGAAGTTAGACTTGATTTATTACTTTGAATGCAACTCAAATCAATGGCTTAGTTCCCCAAAAACCATTGCATTTCCCAGCTGAAATCATTGTTATGCTTAAGAAAAGAGAGATTATGCAGCCTTAATGAGTTTCAGTGGTTGAATGTGTTTGTGTCCCATTCAGGGGCGAAATCATATTTAATGGCTGACACTCAGTTCATGGCAGGTCCTCCTTTTTCTCAGTGGCAGGTCACCTTCGTCAGTGGGAAGGCCCATTCAAAGGGGAGGGCCAAAGATAGGGTTCTACATTCATGAAAAGAGGAGCACAAATGCCGTGCATGAGAAATGAAATGGAAGAAAAGCAGCTGATTTGCACACAGCGCTGCAGCTCAGCTTAGGGCTGGCTATAGGCCCCAGCCGGCTGACCTCACTGTGCCAGACTGGGACCTCACTTGTTTTGGGAGATGCTTTTGTTTCTCCAGCTCAAGAAGAGATCTAATTTCATTTGGGTCTTGACAGAGGAGTCGCCGTGGGTTCTAGATAAAAAAAATGTTGCAGGTCATTAATACATTAACATGCTCATTCTTCTTCCTCTGCCACGATGTCCCAAACAACCACACTTGTATGCTAAGCAGCTATCATTTTTCCAAAATCTTGTAATCTTGTAACGCACAACAGTTATAGTAGATTCTTGTCAGAAATGTATAAAAATGTTTTTAACACAAAAAGCACATTCACAATCACTAACTGTGATTTATTTCTGTTTTACACTCTAAAGGCTTTCAGGTGTTCTAGTTTTCTAAAATATAAAATATGCCCTTTAAAAACTGAAGTTGAAATAATTCATATGAAAAATGTTATGAATTATTAATTTTAGGAGAATTAAGACATTTGATTTGTGGTAAAGCTTTTTTTTCTCTATACAAAGCTTTTGCTGCACTGTAGAACCTTAATCGTGTGACATTTAAAAGTCAAAAATGTTACTGAAGTGCCACAGACCAAGCATTAAACACCAGGATTACTGCTTGGAATTAGCAATGAGCTCAGGACTTACTTGATTGATTGGTTAGGATTTACACAGAACCCCAAGCCAGTTAGCTTTGAATGTTGTTGCACAAACAAATACATTACTATATAATAATCAATGGAATTGTTGTAATCTGACTCGGTGTCAATGGTGATGTGCTCCTAGTTGGAGCATTGCATTAGCATGAGGAGTTATGAGATTAACAGTCATTGACTGACAAATGAAAAAAGACCATCTCAGCTTATTCCACTTTAATAAGCATGGAATCCACTTTATTGATTATTCACTGCTAATATGCAGTAGCAGAAATCAATAGGCAGTCCAGCTCTCATTTCAATATAAATCCAATTATTGCTATTGCTAAAGCTGGAGAAATTAGAGGGGAAATGGACTAGCATGTTATTTCATCATTTGCCCCTGTATAATGACTTCAGAGGTAGACTTTGTTCAGTAAAATCACAACATGTACCGAGTAAATATTCTTTATTATTATTTATTGGAGGTGCCCAGTGTAAACTTACAGAGACCTCAGAAGTTAATTTAGTTGTCATGAATCAAACTTTTATTTGCAGGCTTTTACACAATTCAATCACTGATTCAGTCAAACATCATTATAAACTAACAATCGTATTTAATAACTCTGGACTGAGCTACATTAATATGCTCTGGACTTGACAGTTCTTCTCATGGAACAAGCAGAAATATTTCCTACATTCCTCAGAAGGGTTTGGTAATCCTGCTTAAACCGTCTTAATCACCTGGTCACACATTAGGGTGTTTGGTTTTTCCAAATCATTTCTAGTTAGGGAGAGAAGTGAGGGGGGCAGAAAGAGACATCATTACGCTGTAATAAAGCATCCATATGGTGTAAATGTTGAGCTGGTGTAAATCCCTTCAGCTTAGCTGCAGAGCACCCTGGCAAGAAAGGTCAGGAGTGACTGCTTCTCGCTTAAGCATATGTTTCCCGTTTTGTGCTATGTATATTTCTGAAGCGATGCTGCAACTGAGCACTATTAAGGTCAAATCTGAGATTACAGTCACAGGTTGGCAATTAAGAAGATTATGTTTTTCAGAAATTCAATTCAAAAGATGAAATTCAAATAATATTCTGTACAGATTCATTACAAACTAAATTACATGTCATTTTTTCTGTTCTTTTTTTTGTTATTAGGCTTATAAGTAAAGTAAATCCAACTTCAGTTTCTCCAAAACTATCACTATAGCACAGGACTTCAATATTGAAAATGAGTCAGGTCCATGTCCTGCTGGAAGGTGAACCCATGTCTTAGACTCAGGTTTCTTGTAGACTTTCTTCCATCATTGCCCTGTATTTTGCAGAATTCTGATCAGTTCCCTCGTCCCTGCTTAACAAAGCAACCCCTCAGCATAATGCTGTCACCACCATGTTTCACTCTCAGGATGACGTGTTCAGACATGACATTTTACTAGGAGGTCAAAATGATACTGACCAGATTATCTTTTTCCGTGTGTTTACCATGTCCATGGCTGCAAATAGCTTTTACCATAGCTATTTTTTTTTAACAATGATCTTGTTCTTTCCACTCTTCTGCCACCTGGGATATTTTCTTACATGCAACCTGTGCTTTAAATTTCCCCACAACTTTATCTTCTTGCTCCTTGATCTTCATTCTCTTTACGTAACGGATATGAAATTACACCTGGGTGAAGTTTTACATATTTATTATGCAGTCTAAAATATAAAAGGGACAGGAAAAATTAGCATTTTTGCATTTGTAAAAAAAACAAACTATATTAGACATGTTTTGGTCAGTCACAAAACATCCAAATAAATGACTTGTGGTTGGAACTGGACAATGTCATGATCTGTTTCTGTTTGCATATGATTCTTTCTTTTTTACAATGAGACTATTTTTTGTTGTTATTGTGTTTTTGTCTTGAGTTTCTTTTTTCATTGTTGTGTTCAGCTCTTTCTGTATTGTATATAGACTCTTGTTTTATGTTTAATCTTTTTCTCCTTTGATTAATAAATTATTTTGTGACAGAAATGGCAAAATGAAAAAAAAAAGTTCAAAAATATGAATACTCTTTTGTGTAGCATAAATCCAGATTGTTCTTTATTTTTTGTCCTCCGACACCTGGACACTCAAACTTCTCTGCTATTCTGTAAGCACATCAGCTGAGAATATCACATTGTTGCGGAAGCACAGCTTCTTAACAATGCAGTGAAATATTCCTAAGCAGTCTCAGCCTTAAGTGTTATTTCAAAAGTTAATGTAAACCATTCTGTGATAGAGTTTAAAACCTACAATTAATACCCTCAAGCGTGGTTGCAAAGTAATGAGTGCCTGCTTACAGGACACTCAGACAGACAGGGCTCGACAAGTGGGTGGAACAACATGAGGTAGTCATTACATTTAACCCTGTTTATCATTGACACATACTGGGTGTTTGAGTTTGCTCAGATATAAACCAGCAAATCTCTCCTTAATCCCACTTTCTGTTTAGTTGCACACTGTCCTCTCAGGTCTCCTAATAATAGCTTTGTCCATAAAGAACAGCCGTCAGAGCATGGGGATGTAAGACCGTGCCGCTGTGCAATTGTCACTGTTCATCTTGGAGAAAATACAGAAATTGTCCTCTGACATTTTGAAATGTGTTGCTGACACTTAAAGGTTCAGAAAGTGACATTTATCTACGTTGCATTGGAATATGGGAACAAAACTGGAAGCCCTTACTTTCACCCCCTCCCCACATCCGAATTCTTGTACTTAATTCTTGCCAAATCCTTTTAAAGTAGACAGTAGTCACCGTGGTCCCGAAGGCTCTGCCCCTAATTACAGAGGAGCTGTAATTACAGAACCTGGATGGAGCACGAAAGAGAAGAAAACCTAAATCCAGCTATTGTAAATGTATACTGCCTTTTGATGATACCTGTTTTCCTGCACTGAGAGGTGCAAATAATCACATCAAAAAGAACAATGGCTGCACACCTGCCTCTGATGCATGTGTCCACTCACATACAACTAAACATTACGGCTGCCCGCCCCCGTGCTCCCGACATTCACCTTACAATAATACCAAGGGAACCTAGGAGTATCCACTCTTCTGCTAATGATCAACTTATTAAAGCCAAATCTGGGCTGGTGCTGTTTACTAAATACCTACAAGAAGACATTGAGAGTCACTGCTTCTTCAGAAGATGCACTTGTTTTTAAAGCATCTGTTTTCGCTTGCATTTGCTGCTTAGTAAAGTCAAGTCTTTTTATATTTTAGTACTCACTACAAATGGGAAAAAAAGGCATATAAACGTTCCGAGAGCTTTTAGCGTTTATCACTGAAAAAATGTTATTTAATTTAACCGAGTGAATACACGTTCGATATTTGAGAAAATGCCATGTTTGTTTCTTGCTTATTGTGTTATGCTCTCATCGTATAAAGCACATTGAACTTCACAAATGGAAATCAATTTGCCTTACTTTGCCTCTGCGTTTGAAGTGAGCGCCGCTCGGCTTTCATTTCCTGCTCTGAGCACTTGTTGCTCATGACGTCTCTAATTAAGCGCCATGCTGAGTTTCCCATAGACCGACTGGCTGCTCTGCTGATGTTTAATACCCACGACCAGACATGACGCCTCATTGACAGTGGTATGGTTCACTGGCTTTACATTTACCCTGAAATGTATACTTCAGGTCACCCTCTCAGGTGCAAAGTACATCTGACTAGGTCTCTGCATGTAAACCGTACTTCTGTGTTAATCAAACCCAGCTGCAGACATTTATTTAACCTCTTATAACTTGATGACATTATTTAATATGTTAACAGTGGAATCTGAAAAGTTCAGAGCTCTAAGCGCTTCACTAAATATGTGAATCTGTCTGATGTGAATCTGTTCCAGCCTTGCCTCCAGAGAACATTTAGCCACAAACAAATCAATAATCTCCTCTGTTGCAAAAATATTTTTAAAGAAAGATTAAAAACCAAGCATGTTTTGGTAACTGCTTTTTTTAGTTATTTGCTTTTCACCAAACATACTTGACGGGTTTCTTGCCACATGAATTTCATAGCTCTATGAATTTACTGCTGGGGCTTCAGGCTGAATGGGACTTTTCAAACAAAGGTCAAAGTAGACGACTTAAGTGGGTCTGGGTTGTGTGGCACAGCTGGAAATAAGGCCCTGGGATTTTTAGTGCTTTATGAGCCCGTTGTGAAGCTGATAATGTGCATTGTGGGAGCATATTCTAAGGAAGAAGAGGTTAAAGACTATGGGAGGAGATCAGCAGCTTGGATGAGGAGGTTTAGTGGTAAGCAAATCATTCCACCAATATTGCAAACAGACAGGAGACTGTCTAGATCATTAAATTTATGTGGTAATGAGACTGGGAAAGATTTGTCAAATCATAACTGTTAAATACATTTATTAAGACTGTATATTTGCTTTTTGTTGCATACGAAACCCCAAAATCTATAAACCGGTCCCACAAGGCCATAGTGTTTCACAGATTTAACAGTGTTTTGTTTCTGCGTCAGCCAGAGCCCAGTGTGTGTAACTGTTTCTGTCATGGCTGACAATTTGATAGGTTTTCACACTTTGGTTTGCCAAGGCTTCCCATTTTTCTCCTTCTCCCCATTTCCGCGCTAAAGCCAGCCCGAGGTTTACAAATATTGAGCCCTAATCCTCGGGCCTCAGACAGCGGGGCCTGCTGTGTGGTGCTCAACAAATGACTGAGTGTTCATGAGCGAAATTAGTTCAGGGAGGCCTCTGTTTCCTCTCAATGTTGATATAGGGGCAAATAAAAAAGCAGCATAAATGTGGAGTCCCACTTCGTGAGAGCCTCTGGGCCCTGCCACTGAAATAAAGCTGAAGGCTCAGTGTATTTTCAGAATAAGCACAGTTATGATGGAAGATTTGCCGTTCTGTCAATACCTTATAGGCACATATTCTTGGAAAGCTGCTGTGAAGGATTAACATGCTATGAAGAATCTAGATTTTAATTCCGTTTTCCTCACCTTCTGTCCTCAATGAAAATTTAGCCGGAGCTATTTAACTTGTAACATACTCTGACAGTTAGCCGAGTGCCAGAATTGACCTCTTTGTTATTAATGGCTCTCATGTCTCTAATTTAAACAGTGGTATTTAATTCTGTTTGGGTCATAAACCTCGGTAAGACACTGAAGCGTTCAGCTTGTCCAGATATCGGAATGCTTTACATTTGACACAGTTTTAATCCGCAGACACTGGCTAGCACCTAGCTACAGCTGATGTTTTGGAGATAGTTGGTTCCTCCCCCATGTGAAACCATCTGTGGACCTTTGTTTTGTTATTTGTTTGATCCAGGCATGGGATACATGGCAAGGTTGCATGCTGGGGGGAGTTATGATGTTTTCGGTTTCCTGATACTGTATGTCCTGAACAATGTGTGCCCCGAAAATAAATATTAATCCATGCGCAGACTTTGTTCCCACCCAGCCGCTGTGTGTGTTTGTGTGTGAGTGTGTGGATGTGTTTCTGTTTCTGGACCAGACCCAGCTCTAGCCCCATTATCTCTCTGTGTCTTTGTATGTGCTGATTTATTTCAACAGTGCTCTTTCGGCCAAGCGCTGGGTGCCTCCTCTTTGTCAGCTGCTGTGTGAACGCAGAAGCCTTTGACCACCTTTGACAGTGTGAATATTTTAGCTCCCTTTAATATGCAGCCTAAAGTTTTTATGTAAAGATGAGGAGTTGGAAGGGGGTATAGAAATAGGACAGGAAAGCAAAAGAGTGCCAGAGTGTCGTAGGAGTTCAACAATGACGCTATAAATTAAAGGAGGGTGAAGAGCATAATGTGTGTGTGTGTGTGTGTGTGTATATATATATATATTTATATATATATTTTTTTTTTTTTTTAAATAAAGCCACAGTGAGCATACACTAAACATATTAATCTCCATCTGATTAAAACAGACCCATCTGAAGTTGTGGAACATATGTATTTTTTGCTTTCATCTCATTATTTATTGTGACCATTTTTCATTTACCGCCAATAAATACTAAATTTTTGCTTGAAATTTTGGAGACATGTTGTCAATAGTTAATAGAATAAAAGAACACTGTTAATTTCATTCAAACATATAACTATAAAAAGTAAAATCAGATAAACTAATCATTTTAAGTGGCCTCTTAATGTAAAAATTGTGTTTTGAGTGAGACCGTTACTTTTGCCCTTGTCAGTCCAAGCTACCGTATTTTCCGCACTATAAGGCGCACCGGATTATAAGGCGCACCTTCAATGAATGGCCTATTTTAAAACTTTTTTTC